>CM059196.1:53083970-53136126 GCA_030323885.1 Branchipolynoe longqiensis | reverse complement strand
CCCAGGACAGCCCCTGAGAGGTAAACCCCCTGCCAGAAAACAGCCAGATAACATCAAATCCAAACATAAACCAACTACCTATTACATACAAGCCTATAATATGTAAATAGAGTAGGCTAGTCTAGAATTAAGTGAAGGAAAAAATAAAAAGAGGAAGACTGTTACCAAGAAAAAAACACAAAAAAACATAGATCACTAACCACAAACCATAATCTTAAGAAACACAGACTGATAACTGCCCAGCATTGAAAACAAGCTCGATCATCGGCTATGGACAGCATAAAGATCCCATAAAAAAAACAAGTAAAAAAAGAAGAAGCATAGCCTCCACAACTGACTACTGTTGACATCCAGATTTACTGATTGATTTTAACTTCAACCTCAAAAGTATTATTCCGCTTAAAATTACACATGGTGTGTGGGTGTGGTGCATAAATATAATTCTAAAAAGTAAATTGCGATGGTTATAAAAAGAATTGGGTAAAACAAGTACACAATTTAAAAAAAAGGCGTTTGAAGCATTTATTAGTAGTATACGCTGATAGTGCTGTGGCATCTGCACCACATATTGCTGCGGCATTTGAACAATGCATTAGTATCACTTATAGCTACAGGAAAAATTCCGGAAATCCGCGAAATCGCGGAGATCTTTCATCCCTGCTAGGAAATTAAATATCCTATACATATGAGACGCTATCTGTGTCATCGCTTCCAGGTGTAGTCTGTGTTCCAATGATTTCAGTTGAGCACATTAATTACTGACCACTGCCCAAGTTCAAGTTCAAGAGAGAGCGAGAAAGAGCGATAGACTGACAGATTGAGGCAGCGATACATAGACAGAGATATATATACAGATTTCGGAGAAAAACAACAAATAAAGAGAGAAAAAAAGAGACACAGGGAGGGAGGGGGGGGGGAGGGGGAGAGACAGAGGGGGTGAGAGAGACATAGACAGATACAGAGAGACAGAGAGATAGAGAGAGACAGAGAGAGAGAGGGAGGGAAAGAGAGGAGAGAGAGAGGGATAGAGAGAGAGGGAGAGAGAGAGAAGAGAGAGAGAGAAGAAAAAGAGAGAGCTGGAGGAAGAGACGAAAAGAGGTTGGGGGGGGGAGAAGACGGGGAGAGATAGATGGCAGGAGGGATGGAGAGGAGGGGGTGAAAAAATTGAGAGAAAGAAAGAAAGATGGCTCGCTGTGGCTGACACAGGCGGTCAGCTGACGGAAGCGGCGGGTCTAACTGTCGTCTGCTGTGCGCCCGGTCACGTGGCCGCGCGTTGTTTATGCAGATTAGCTCGCGCTGATTAAGCGACGCGGGGTTACGCGGCGTGAAGCTGGCCCGGGGCCCGAGTGTCTTACGTCTTTATGACTCAACTGGCGCCGCCGTGCCAAGCCCGATCGGCCAGCGCCTTGTGAGGGTGGGGCCAACTAATGCGTGTGTGCGCTACGTGAGGTACTAATATTAGTAATAACCGCCGGTGGGTCAACGGCCAGGCCCCCGTCCGGCCAGGTAACCTACGAGGCAGGTGGGGGCTGTGTGGCTCCTGAGGCCGGGGGTGGATGGGAGCTTCACATCAGTTCCAACTAGTCTTCTATTCAAACAAAAATCAACATTAAACAGGTTGATTGATTGATTGATTGATTGGTGGTTGCTTTACGCTGTGTCGGCAGCATAGGCCATATTCACGGCGAGAAATGTTTGTCTTTTGTTCAAACCATCGCTTTTACATGTAAAAGCAGACAATCAATTATGTGCCAATAGACACTGATTAAATTAGAAAGCTAACATTAAACAGGAGATGTGGTTGATTGAGCGCGTGCGGGGGTGCTGGGTTTGTCTTGTGCGCGCTATGTGTGTGTGTGCATGTATGTACATGTATGTGTGGGCTTGTACCACTGTGTGTGTGTGTGTGTGTGTGTGTGTGTGTGTGTGTGTGTGTGTGTGTGTGTGTGTGTGTGTGTGTGTGTGTGCAAGCAAGAGCGGCGTTGCGTTGTAATAAACCAATGTAACTGCGCAGGTATACATGGCCGGATCTCATATAGAGGAAGTGGCGACTGGAACGAACGCAGATTCATATATATATGTTTAATGTGTGGCCCAAATGGCAATGCTTTAGATCTGATTTCAATAATCAAATAATCATTATCAAGAGAAGGATAAAGATAATGAGTAAAGGCAAGAGCAAGAGCAAGGGAAAGGGAAGTGGACATGGAAAGTGAAGGACGGAAAGGGAAAGGAAGGGAGAGGGGGACGGAAAAGGAAAAGGAAAAAGGAAAGGGAAAAGGAAAAGGAAAAGGAAAGGGAAAAGGAAGGAAAAAGGAAAGGAAAAGGAAAGGAAAGGAAAGGGAAAGGAAAGGGAAAAGGAAAAAGGAAAAGGGAAAGGGAAAAGGAAAGGAAAAGAAAAGGAAAAGAAAGGGAAAAAGGAAAGGGAAAAGAAAGGGAAAAGGAAAAGGAAAGGGAAAAGGAAATGGAAAGGGAAAAGGAAAAGGAAAGGGAAAGGGAAAAGGAAAAGGAAAAGGAAATCGAAGGGGAAGGGGAAGGGAATGGGAATGGGATGGGAAAGGGAAATGGAAAGGAAAGGGACAGAACAGGAAGAGGCGAAAAGAAAAGAAGACCGTGAAGAAACAGAGTTTATGGTTTCAAGACGAGCGTCCGACGAGCATTCAACACAGAGATAGAGACAGAGGAATCATCACACAGTTACTCGTCTAACGCCCTCACTCAATCACAGCTACATGACCATGGGCGGTGCTAAAGGGGCTGTCACATTAGGTTTTTTTTGCGGGAGCGTATGGCGGCGTAGGCGCGTTACGTCATATACGTCGGCATACGCCGTATACGCTACTCATACGCTACTCATACGCCGCCAGATCCAATTGCCGCTTATGTGAAGCGTATGAGGCATACGCCACCATACGCTTTCATAAATCCGTCTGTCCAAATTTTTTTGTGCATGCTCAAAAAAAACCGACCTATGAGGGCGTATGGCCCATACTGTCAAAAAATGTCACAAAAAATGTCACAGCACGCTCCCATACGCTCCTCGTACGCTCCTCGTACGTTCCACATACGCTCAAAACCACCCGAAAGGTCACCAAATGTCATCATAGGCCGGCACGCGCAGGACCTACGTAGGTTTTCAATACGCTCCCGCCATACGCCATAATGTGACAGGGCCTTAAGAGCCTATCATAACCCGTAATCAGCAGGGAATGTTTAGCATGGCGCCAATACCTACATCCGGTTACCCGGCCGCCACAGCCTTAAGGCCTGGTCACATACACGTTAGTGAACGTAGTGGAGGCTAACCTAGTTGAACGTAGTTGAACATAGTTGAAAGTAGTTGAACGTACTGGCATCCATACTTCTCCATGATGAGAACGTAATAAGAATGTGTGTGGGCCGTGAGTTCTGATTTAAGCTTTGGACATGTTCAAAAGAGAGGTACTTTTGAGGCAGACGTAGCCTCTGTGATGATAACATACTCTAGCATACTCTAGCATACTTTGACCCGCACAAAACCTTGGCCGTTCTGCCGTGGTCACATAGCTGTTAGTGGACAAAGTTGAACATAGTGGAGGGTAATGTAGTTGAACATACCGGGATCCGTACCGTAATGTACTGGAATCTGTTCCGTAATGTATTAATCCGTACTAATAGGTGGGTGATCAACCAAAACCTGTGGTACCTTAACATAGTTTAACGTAGTGATAGCACGTTTCACCCACGTTAATATATCCTACGTTCAACTACGTTCACTAACGTGTATGTGACCAGGGTTTTAGAGGCTACGGGTCGCCCTTTGTATCAGCTACACTTGTCGATAGATGAAGTGCACGGCAAGGTCTGACTAGGATACTGTGACTAAAGCCGTGGTCACACCCACAACTTTAGGCCGAACTAGATAAGGCGAACTAGAGGAGGTGAACTAGTGTCGTGTCCACACACGGAGCGGTTTAAGGCGGAAATCGATATCTGCGCATGAGCAAGTCCATACTAACCAGCGCCAGTTTCGGTTAGTCGACGTCACCACGAGAGAGTGTGGGTTCGACCTAGATATGTATGGACTGAATCGTATTGGTTTGGAACGGTCAAAACTTCTGCTGGGCAGTGAAAACCTTAAAATAAATCATGAAAAAAATATATGTGCACCTCTAGCAGGTTCATAGACCAAATTATATTATATAGTGTGACATGCTTAATCCGCCTCAAGTAAACCGCTACTGTCCACACAAGCAAGGTGGGCCGACTTAAGCTAGTTCGCTTCATCTAAACTACCTCGCGACGCGGTTTACATGCGGCGAACTAGTTGAGGCGAATCAGCCCTAATCCGCCTTAGGGTCGCGTCCACACGGCGAATGTGAGCCGAACTATAGGAGGCGAACTAGTTGAGGCGACTTAACGCGCTGGTGTGAACACGGCTTTAGTGGGATAGCATAGCATGAGCCTAGTGGCATGATACTATCTTAGCAGAGTGGCAGCATTATAAGGCCCCGGGAGTAGGTGTTAGCACAAGTCGGTACTGGTTCTGATAACATCAAATGTTGCGAAGGCGTAAACCCCCCAAACATTTATTCACAATACATACATAGATACATACATATACATGTGATATATACATACATGTATCATCATCATCATGCTGTCGGTCGCGATGAGACAAAGAATACATGTATATTAATGTATTATGAGAATATAAACTATTATTCTCACTGTAAATATGGCACGGCGAGGGAACAAACGCCCTCTAGTGTGCCATAACAGTTCTGGTTAGTGAAGGCTCACCGAACTAGACCACTCAGCATTGCTCCATTGGTAATAATACTGACATTAAACTATACAACAGGTATTTGCACTACTCTTCATTAGTTTCTACTCTCCCAAAGTGGCGCCACCTGCCTGTGTAAACTCACCCCTCAAACACATATATATATACACATATAAATAGACACCCAAGGATTAAATAGAACATTTTTTACGAGCAAAAGATTCACATTTTCTGACATGATAATGCCCCATTGTCCACCCGCTGTCAGAATAGGAAGGTGTCACGTGCGCATGACACGTGACTAAATACACCAGTCATGCGCACACGTCGGGGGAGCAGGCCCTATTGTGGTTCCCTCCTCACCTCACTGCTGCAGTCAGCAACAGTCCACCATACATTACAACCATGCGACTCCATAGAACAAAACATGGGTAGAGTCGGTGGTTGGGTGTGGGTAGTTGTGTATTGGTACTGGTTGTGTGTTGGTGTTGATACCGGTTGTGTGTTGGTTGTGGTGCTAGTCATGGTTGTGGTATAGGTTGTGATTATGGTATTGGTGGTGGTGTGGGTGTTGGTTGTGGTTGTGGTGTTAGTTGTGGTGTTGGTTGTGGTTATGGGTACTGGTGATCCTGTGGGTGTTCATTGAAGTGGTTGTGGTTGTGGTTGTGGTTGTGGTTGTGGTTATGGTTATGGTTATGGTTATGGTTATGACTGACCAGTGACGAGACTGACCAGTGACAGTGCACACAAACGGTGGTTTTTATAGTGCTGCCCCAATGGGAGACCGGGCCACTGGCACCATGACCCGATACTCCATTCAGTCACATCAAGTATCAATTGTGTTAGGCAATGGCCGGGGTTCGAACCAACGACCTCTTGCGCGGGAAGCCAGTCATCCCTTTTCCCGATTCAGCCAGCCGGTCCTGTCAGCGACACTGTTTAAACTGGTTTTAACTGGTGTTGATTTATAACCCTAAGCACATTCCTGCTCTGAATTAAATCCTCTTTATGTGCGTTTAATATTCCACGAATTAGGCAGTCCCAGATTAATGATAACTGCATGGCAATAGTGGTAGTTTTTCTTTTTCTTTCATAGCTTGGTTATCTTTTTTAGGGGAAATTCTAGTTTAACAGAATTTGAAAATGTTGATGAATTTGTCAGATATTTTAATTGTAGTCATTTTGGTTCAAGCACAAATGTATGATTTTTATACACGGCAATCTTACTTTACAACCACTCATTGCTTCGACTTGCAGCTGACCAAATAGACTCGTGTATGTGTGTGTGTGTGTGTGTGTGTGTGTGCGTGCGTGCGTACGGGCGCAGGCGATCTGTCTACAGTTGCATAGTAAAATCACCTACTCCTCAATTCTATTTAGTAGACATGTATGTGCATGCTCTATAATAGAGTTATGGGAATACAAAATGTTATATATATATATATATATATATATATATATATATAAATATATATATAATATATATATATATATAGTATAGTTATCGAGGTCTTACCTTGGTACAAGCTGATTGGATAAACTGTTTGTTTTACCAGAATAAGCCTCGGGATAGATGTGGGCAAGGAGAGGTAAGCACATGTCCGGTACCGCAATCATAACCTACTTTATTGATGATAAAAATGACTTTCCAAACAATGGGAATTACTATTACTTAACCGAAAAGGTACACCAACGGAATAGATTGTGGCAGGGTGTGGCGGAGGGCCCTAGCCCACATCTATCCGAGCTTATACCTCGGGGTAAAACAACAGTTATCCATCATCTGTACCAGGGTAAGACTCGTTAACATACTATTTTAACCTCGGTAAACAGCCTCAGGCTAGCCTCAGGCTAGGGAGACCTTACATAATTCATTTTTAATCCTTAATATCATTCTTTCTTATTATTATAACATTCTAAATTTTGTTCTCACCTATTCTTGTTAGTTGGCGAGAAGACGCTTTGCAACGCCGGTAGGCTTTTCTAGTCGTTTATTATAATGTTTTGCAAACGACTTACCCGTCTTCCAGCCTGCATGCGCTAGTATTCTTTTCACAGAAATACAAAGCACCCGTGCCTTGGAGACCATGGCTCCTCTAGTTGAGTGGGAAGAGTATTTACTCGTATCCACTCCAGCCAATTTCAACACCGTAATTGTCCATCTGGCAAGTGTGTCTCGTGAAATCGCCTTATGTGGCTTTATAAAGCTCACTAATAGTTGTTGTGATGCACGTAAATCCTTTGTCTTGTATATATAAGCCCGTATTGCCGACACAACACATAATATCCGATCATTCGGAAAACAGTCTAAGTGAACCGTTGATAAAGGTCACCTAACGTGTTCGATTTAAGCAATTTTTCTAAATCAAACGTAGCTTGTTGCTTGTCTATTTCTAATCCAGTTAAGGATAAAGCAACAATCGTCTGTCCTCTGTGTCCGGTTACTAACAATAACAGGACCGCGACCTTAAAACCTAACTGTTTTATATCTAACCACGAGTTGTGAGGCCAAGCCTGAAACAACTTAAATACTATATAAACATCCCAAAACCGACTATACTTTGGTTTTGGAGGATTCCTTTGATAAATTGAACGAAGTAAATAACAAATAACATAATGATTTCCAACTGTTTCGCCATCAATTCTAGGTAATATAATTGATAACGCACACCTCGCCGCAATAATCGATCCAAAGGAAAGTCCTTCATCCTCTAGAGAACGAAGAAACCGAGCTACTTGTGAAATCTTTGGATTTGTTGGCTTAACTTTCATTAACAAACAATGTACACCCCATTTCTTTAAATAGGTTGTATACATTTTGACAGTTCCTGGCATCCAGGCATCCGATACTATCCTATCCTCAGTAATTCTGTCCAATCCAAATTGCTGTAGCTGCTTCCTTAGAAAAGGAATGCCAATAGGGGCGTCGTTGACACGTCGCCGTGAACCACTAGCGGTCCGTGGTGCGTCAGATTCCCGAGTTTTCTTGGGAATCGTATACGATCTTTTGCCAGTTGTGAAACTGCTGGCAGCCAAGGTTGCGTGTCCCAATCGGGCACAACCAGTATCGCATGTGTCCCTTCCAAGCCGATTTTTCTCACTACTCGGCTGATAATGCTAAATGGTGGGAAAATATAAAAAAAATTATTTTCCCAGGTAATAGCAAACGCATCTACTTTCCAAGCATCCGGTTCAGGATGCCAAGAAACATAACAGGGTAACTTGTTATTATTTCGTGATGCAAACAAGTCAACTTCAGGTGTACCCCATTTTTCACAAACGAAGTTAAACAAATGTGTAGAGAGAGACCACTCTAAATGGTCATGGAAATTTCTACTTTTATAATCTGCAAGAGTATTTTGTGACCCTGGAATATGCGCTACAGTCAGCCAGACTTGTTGAGCCTGTGCCCAGTTCCAAATCAGTTTAGATAACTGATTGCAAGACTTCGATTTGGTTCCACCCATGTTACGAATATATGCCATGGCAGTAGTATTATCAGTTAGTATTCTAACCTGTGATTTATTTATCTTTACTAAACTACGTAAGCCCAGATAAATAGCACCACCCACGCAAATCTAGTGCATTAATATAGTCCTGTTTTCACTCATCAACCATCCTACCTCCTGTTGTGACCCCATCTCAATGAGCTCCCCAACCTTCTAACGAAGCATCAGTAGTAATTACTGTATTAGGTTCCGCCATGCGGATTGGATTTGGTGAACTTGCTATATGTTGCATCCACCATCCAATATCCTGTAACCCTTCTTGCGAAATAAACATCTTTCGCTCAAAAATTTCTACTTTTATAGTCTGCAAGTGTATTTTGTGACCCTGGAATATGCGCTACAGTCAGCCAGACTTGTTGAGCCTGTGCCCAGTTCCAAATCAGTTTAGATAACTGATTGCAAGACTTTGATTTGGTTCCACCCATGTTACGAATATATGCCATGGCAGTAGTATTATCAGTTAGTATTCTAACCTGTGATTTATTTATCTTTACTAAACTACGTAAGCCCAGATAAATATCACGCAATTCTAGTGCATTAATATAGTCTGATTTTTCATCATCAAGCCATCTACCTCCTGTTGTGACCCCATCTCGATGAGCTCCCCAACCTTCTAACGAAGCATCAGTAGTAATTACTGTATTAGGTTCCGCCATGCAGATTGGATTTGGTGAACTTGCTATATGTTGCATCCACCATCCAATATCCTGTAACCCTTCTTGCGAAATAAACATCTTTCACTCAAAAGCTAACGCTAAATTTTTATCTATTTCTAGCGACTTAATATGGGCCTTCCCATATAACACAGCAGGTGCATATGATGTCATTATGCCAATAAGAACCGCTACCTGTCTAATTTTAGGCTTTGATAACATAATAAGCTAAGTCGCTGTAGTCATAAACTTAATTAGTTTCTGTTCTGTTATCGACACTGTAAGGGACTGTGTATCCAGAATAAACCCTAAACATTTGAGTTGTTTTGTTGGTTTAAACACTGACTTTTGTCGATGTACATAAACCCCAATTTATTGAGTAATGCACATAAATCCAAAACTGCATTCACACAACCCATTTGTGTTGATGCTATAATAAAAGAATCATCTATGTATGGAAACATTATGTGACCCTTCCTCGCCATTACCGAGAAAACAGGTTTAAGCAATTTAGTAAATAAACGTGGCGCACAAGCTAAGCCATTCGGCATGCAGGTAAACTCATAGAGTTGGTTATCCCAAATAATTCGAAGAAATTTTCGGTATTGTTCCATTATGGGAAGCGTATAATATGCATCCTGTAAATCAACACTAGCCATCCACGCATCTGGTGTAATCAGATCTCGTGCCGTATCTAGAGAGAACATTTTAAAATGTCGATATTCCACCCTTTATTAAGGATTGTTAAATCCAGGATCATTCGAACATCACCATTAGGCTTCGGTCTCGAGAAAATGTTTGAAATAAACTGTCCTGAACAGTGTGTCACTTTTTGTATAATTCCTTTCTCAAAGAATTTATGTACCTGTTTATTTAGTGCCTCTCGTTCAACTGGTTGAATGTTATATGGAAAAGGTATTATACTTTGTACAGGAATTTGTGTGAAGGGAATGTGAACACCCCTAACTATTTTTAAAATTTCTTGGTCACTAGTAATGTTGTGCCACTCAAAAATATGATTACTAATATTACTGGCCACAAAGTTGCTTACAGTTTGTGTGTTTTTAGAGGCTGCAGGGACTTGTAAAGTTTGTGTTTGGACCTCTACTTGGGCTCGCCCCTGGGGAAAGGTCTCGATGAGTTGACCCCTCGGCCTATTGGCCGTGCGGTGTTGTCGGTCCAGCCTGGGCGAGCGCCCCAGCCCCGAAACCCTTGACCAAAGTTTGAACTCGGTCTGGTTCCTCTGGTGAACCGTCGTGGACGAAAATCCCCTCGTGAATTTTTGAAACGAGGAACTTCCTGTTTCTTCTTGCCATCCATGTTGTTGCCACCCCTCCCCCCCCCCCACTCTTGCTGCAATCTCTACCTCTTTTATAGAGGTATTGAGTTGACCGCCAAACAATCCTTGTGATATCTAAGGGTTTCCTTTAATCGCTCTGGGAGCAAGATAAAGCGTAAACTCCTTCCCCTCATTATCGGTAACCTTCATAAGAGCGAGCCACTTCCCTGCCAGCATCTGTGCAAACTGACTTGAAGACATTTTTCATATCTCGATACACAGGTACCTGCCGCCGCTAGTACTGCAATGCCTTTGTCCATTGTCTTAGCCAAAGATGAGAACTTATTTTCACTCTGCATCCTATTAGCCACAGTAACAATAGCTGTTAGGGTAGCCAACACTGCCTTATGCACTGTGTGCAACACATCCTCAAACTTCTTACGGTCATCCGTCATATTGACATCCCGATCCATTTCTTTAATGATGGAGTTGGGAACACCCTTTATGCCTGTTAACTCATCTCCTAACTTGGAGATAACCTCCGCCGGTTTAAACTTGGGACCAGTGTATCGGCCCGCCCATCCCTCTGTTCCGCACACTTCTCCCACCTGTGACTACTACGTCAACAAGTTGGAGAAAATGCTACGAAACTCGGAGAAACGCCTGAAAAAGTTTTGTCTAGGGGAGTCTATAAAAGAAACCCAGGAGCATCTCCAACATTACTCTCTATTAGAGTACGAGAGAATTTCCACATGAGATAGGGCGAAACCCACATCTCTACCCATAGTCACACGGTGACCCGGGTGTTGACATAACCGCTAATGACCGGTTTGGTTCCTTCGAGAAACCCACTCGAGTGTTCTATCCTTGGTTGTTTATAACCAAATAACTCGTCCAAATTGGACCAACGAAAGTCTAAACTTTCCATATTGATGCTCTAATGCATCATAATTAAGCTAACCACAGTTTTTATTATACTTACTGCGTATTTGCTTGTATGTAGACTAATTTTGCCGGAGCAACCCAACGACACGTTATCCAGTCGTGAGTTGTATATGCTAATTGCTGGTACCGGACGTGCTTACCTCTCCCTAGCCTGAGGCTAGCCTGAGGCTGTTTACCGAGGTAAAATATATATATATATATCCAAATTAAGTCGTATTCGAGTCCTGCCTTCCTTCAGGGTCTTGACTGGTATGGGCGGGGGGGGGCGAGTACGCCTTCCTACAATACTTCTTCCAATTTACCACAGCCTCCAGCAATTCGAACCGGGCATACACATATCAGCCGGCAATTATAAATCACCTAATGATTACATCGATACACCCTCCGGCGGACAAATATTTGTAATAACCCTATATATGTGACTGCTGTCCTGGTCCATCCACCAAGCGCTGTCCATAATGAGCTGATGGTGTATTCACCACCTCCCCACCCCACCAACCCCCTAAACTCCTGACCTCCCACCTCCCAACTTTCATGCTACCCTACTTCCCCTCACCCTCCCCTCCCTCTGTCCCTGCGTATTTCCGCACACACACAACCCCATCGCCTTCCTCCTTTCCATATTCTCACGTTACCTCCTCCTGAGCGCTGACCTATCTTCCCTCCACATCTCCGCACCCCACGCCCCCCCCCCTTCCCTCCCACCTAGACCATCAGCTTCCCTGCCTCTTACATGATTAGCTCCTTACATGCGCAAACTGATCCCCCCCCCTCTCCCTGCCCCTCTCCCGGCCCTTTCCCCTCTCCCTGACCTTGTCCCTTCCCCTATTCCCTCCCCCTCACAGTTCCCTGTCCGGTTCGCCCTCCCGTCCGGCTCTCTTCTTCCGCCCCCACCCTTCCCTCCCTCTTCTACCACTCCCCCTCCCCGTCCTCCCCTCGCTTCCCGCTCTGCCTCCTCCTCCCCTCACACATCTCCTGCCTCCTCACCATCCATTCCGCCTCCTTTCCCCGCCCCCATTCCCTCTTAATTTCCCTCTTCCCCTCCCCCTTCCCTGTAATCCGCTATCCTCTCTCCCCGTCCCCTCTCCTCCCTTCCTCTCTCACTTTCACTCCTGACCTTGCAACCTCTCCCCGCCTCCTCCACCACGCGCACATTAGTGCGCATGCGTGACAGTGTACACGTGATCCCGCCCGTACACAATGACTGGCAGTACCCATTAGTCTACAGGCATGACAGTGTACTCGTGGTGTAAATCAGTCTCCCACCTTTTCACACTACTCCCATATTGAATTCACTGACACTTGAACTTTGCTCAGAAAATATACTAGCTGTTCTCTTCTCTGCTCACCTCTGTTTTGTTGTTGTTGCTGTTGAAAATGTATACTGCATATCATGGATAAGCCTGAATAGGCTTGTTTTCACCATTAGACAGTTTGTCCATAGAAAGCCCAAGCCTACACTTTTACCGAACCAAGGGATGTTTAGCCTCCCACACCACATAGACATGGTATGAGAGCAACTGGCCTTTGATGACGCTGTAAGTTATACACAGTGGTGGAAATCCAAATAGGCAGAGGCGGGGGCACAGGGAATCGAACCACTGACCTTCAGATTAGGATTCCGACCTAGAAAAAAGTCAGACACTCTAACCACTTCGCCACAGAGAACACCACCTGGTCCATTTTCTGCCATCTGTTTCTGTTTGTTTTATGGGGCTTTATGTCCTGGTACCCTCTAAGGAAATATCAGGAAAGGTACCCACTTGAGACAGGGCGCACTCATGGCAAGTTGGTAGTGCTCTCTAAATGGGACCCGAATGGCCGCTTGCGCCAGAAGGAAGCCAACCAGCACTGGTAACTTTTGGGCCATCCACTCTTTAAGGTATTTGTCTGATCCCTTACTACATAAAACATACATCTATAGAAGTCAGGTCACTGTTTTTACATAAACCCTCGCAGAGACCAAGATATGAAGTTGTCACGTGCAAAAAACCGTTAAGGGCAATCCTAAAAATGAGATAAACATTGGAATAAAACCATCAAACAATAAATGTTTGTACATTTCTATTTTTGTTATTCATTGTTCCATTATTGTTTAATCACAATATCAGTGGTATTAGTGATAATTAAAATTACCTCCAGGAACAAATCTGTTATTTTGCTGACATTTTTGGATTGGTGTTTAGGCGGTTTTGCGCATGAACTCTTCATATAATAACGGTATCCAGCAACGAAGAGCATTACACTGATGGCGGTAACTAAATAACCAGGGGCAGCTAAGACAGGAAGTAAGTGTCGAGGATGTAGTCTCTGGACTTGGATATCTGATGGTAGTTGCCATTATACAGCATGTTTCAGTGACGATGACGGTGAAACTACCCATGAATAACACGCATGATCTTTGTTTGTAATCTTCAGACAAATTAGTTCATAGCATCTCTGATGCAAATTCAATTAAAATAATATTGACGCTTTAAGGAATGATGAGAGCCATTTGTTGACTTGGTTACCGTTATTTATTTGTATTTGTTCACATTTATTGCTATTATTATTTTAATTTCTTTTATATGAGACTGGCCAGCAATGCCTCAGCAGCAATAAATGCACTATTCCTGGAGAAATATTAAAATTTAACTAATGAGAGAGTTCTTATGTTGGTTGGGTGTTGGAGTTTTCATTTGGAAACACCTGAGGTCATTTCATGACGGGTACTGACTTGTGACAGTGCATACTCATAGGGACTTTATAGTGCTGCCTCACTAGGTGACCATACCACACAAGTAGAGTGACATGATATCCCACTCAGTCACATTATCCTGACACTAAGCCAACTAGCCCTTACCCTATCCTAATAATGCCAAGCCCCTGGCTACGAAGTCACACATATCAATGTTTAAGTCATTATTATAATTATCCTCTTCTTTGATGCAGGCTTGTGGTAGTCTATGCAAAGCATGTAGCTCTCAGCTCTAGGGGTATGCAGTCTCAAAATTGTACAGGAACATTTATCTGGCCCAGGCACTGTCAAGCGCATTCTTGAATTGAATTATGGTAGCTGCTTCCATCGCTTCTTCCGGTAGCTCATTCCACATGTTTATCACTCACTGTGAAAAGAAGGCCCCTCTGAGTGAGCTGTTGGACCTTGGCTTGAAAGGTCAGTGCAGACACATCATAGGTTTGAGTCAACAAGGATTTGAACCTGTGGGCTCGAATCCAAGGATATCCCAAAACGGCATACGGATGCTCAACTCCTTCGGCTATCGTGTCTGGTGAGATTCCATAAGTATGTTATCGTTCGATAAGATATCCATTAATGTAACCTACATTACTTCAATTTGAAATAACTTTAAATGGCTTACAATTTAACCATTCGCTTCAAATATGGGTGAACCCCCTGGAATATACAGCATAACATATGTACACCTAACTCAAACTTTCCTTGTGTGACGTCACAGAAGTACTAATAATAGCCAAAGGATAAAAGCTAATAATGCTGGGCAGGTCAGTCCTGACCTAGAGACTGACGCCTATTATTATAATGCTGTGGATATTTCTGGAATAACCATATTTGTTACGCTATGCCTCGAATATTCATGTAGGGAATATATGGCAATATCACGTGATCAGATATATAGATCGCCATCAATGTGAATCTCCATTAGGAACATGATATGAATTCTGGGGAACAGTCTGGGATATTGAGGCTCATCTCACTGACTTAGAATTCACGCGATTTTCTAGTTAGCCATTTTACAGTCGGAAGTATGTATATAGCTGAGCACTTAGCGGTGGTCTCCGGTAATTTAGATTAGTTTGTTGGAGATTTTCGTCCTAGCAACATCAACGGTCATGTTAGGACAGCTACCAATGTGTGGCAGTGCGCACCCATGGCAACTTTATAGTGCTGCACCACTTGGAAATCAGGCCACTGACACAATGACTCAATATCCCACTCAATCGCATTATCCTGACACTGAGCCAACCAGCCCTTGCCCTATCATATTGATGCCGAGAGCCAGGCTAGAAAGTGACAAGTACCAATTTTTACGTTATTGGTTTGACTCGACTGGGGTCTGAAATACACGATCTAGCAAATGGGGAGATGGAAGCTGAACTCATTCGGCCATCACATCTTATTAGAAGTTCCAACATACTAAAAAGATCCAGTCAAAGGATATTGTTAGCAGCGGTTTATGGGATCAGGATGTAGGTACAGAATATGACCCCCTTCTGAGTTGGTGAGTTAATAAAAGAAGACGCGAGTAAGAAACACCTACATCATGCTACATCATGCTACATCATGCTACACCATGCTACATCATGCTACACCATGCCTTACATCAGGCTGTGAGGGGTTAGCAGCGATCACTAATGCGCGTGTGAGTGTCGGGGTGAATGTATATGATGGCGCTAGGACATTTCTCACGTGTAATATAGTAGACTGTCTTACTCTACCACATTAATCTTAGCTACTGGAATGGACGGGATGTCCAAATCGGTATGAGTGCTGGGATGGGCTTGCTGGGCGGGAGGTCATGGGGATGAACCCCGGCCGAGTCAAAGGAATGACTTGCACACCTGTCTAGTTGCTGCTATCGAGGCGGGCATTATCAGGCTAATCTGACTGAATGGGATATAGGATTATATTGCCTGTACCTCTGTCTCACAGTGGGCTAGCATTATTAAATCACCACGAGTCCGCTCTGTCCCAAGTTGGAACCCGTCGTAATATTGTGATACAGTATTGGTGTTTGTAGGAATGTTTTAAGGCACCCTAACATATTTATGGTGCAGCTAACTGTCTATTTGTACTTCCACAATATCATTTCTTATTTCGTTAGATCTTTGCTTCTACCTGTTTTCTGATCGTCATCATCATTTACAAGTTGGATAAATCGATAGATTTATGGTATTGTGTTATGCTTTTCACTGGAAATCAATTTCAAGTGAACCATTAAAACAAAAGGCCCTTCAAGGTATGGTAGAATAGAATATAACCAACAACATACTAACGACATAATCTGTGCATTGAGGTGAGCGTCCGCCTCCCGATTTGGTAGATTATGGGATTCAAACCCCTGGCTTCGAAATCTAGGCGAGTCAAGGCAGTGACTTATAAATTGATGCTTTCTGTTGCCAAGCTGCTGTTCGGCATTACTAAGAAAGGGCAAGGGGCAGTGGCATGAGTAATTTGATATTTGCGCTGCTTAATTAACTAATGCACCAATGAAAATGGGCATTTATAAATTGGGCGATAATGTTTGTATCCGCACCAGTATTCATGTTAGGCATTGTTCACCCATGTGTGAATATAGCAGCATACCACACTCGCGTAACAGGGCAAGGAATCCTTAATGAGTCCAGCACTATCTAGCTTCAAAGCTGGACTCAAATCAAGGCAAGTGCTTGGGTTAAACCGTTAATGTTGCAGAGTCTGATGGTTTTGAGTTTCTGTCATTTTTGAAATAAATGTATTACATTGATTGAGATAATTAACCTTACTTTAGGTTGTAGTAAGTTTGATTTTAAGTGGGGAACATTTGCGATATTTGAAGTGCCAACCATGCACAGTTCATTTTCGCAAGCACGCCAAAGCTCTGATACCATAAGCTTCTGCAGTAACATGTTCTATTACATTACCTTAGTATTCCATTCTATGTGGTGACAAATGTTTAATAAATCCATCAATATCTAAATCGGATATATGGTATCAACTCTAGATGAATGTTTTCATTTTGAAATGTTGATGTTTTCATCGGACTATGCAGCTTTAATGAACGGACCAGTATCTAGGTTTGGTGTCTACTCAAAGGTAGATAAGTTCTTTGCTTTGAACTAATACAATAAGTGACGCTTTCAACTGACTATGCAGCTTTAACTTGCCGGCAATTACTTGCATGCCGTGCCATGGCCTCATTCAGCTAACGGCTTGGGCGGGAGATCTCATTACTCAC
Source organism: Branchipolynoe longqiensis (assembly GCA_030323885.1). Classification (NCBI taxonomy): domain Eukaryota; kingdom Metazoa; phylum Annelida; class Polychaeta; order Phyllodocida; family Polynoidae; genus Branchipolynoe; species Branchipolynoe longqiensis. Next base: position 53,119,021 of record CM059196.1, on the reverse strand, counting down.
CATTAAACCACGAGTGCTGGCTGAAATGTGTTTTGTGCTACCTACTACATGGTACATGGTACATTGTACCTGGTACATTGTACCTGGCACATGGTGCATGGTAGATGATATATGCTACCTGATACACACCTCAGTTCATGACGTATTGAAGTAGTAGACCCAACGATGTGGACACAGAAACACACGCATTCTGTGTGTGTGTTTTGTTGTTTTACGTCTTAGCAACACCTATGATCATATCAGGACGGGTATCGAGTTATGACAGTGAACACTCATGGTGAGGTTATAGTGTTGCCTCACCGGGAAATCAGGCCACCCGCACCATGACCCACAATCCCCACTCAGTGACATTATCCTGACACTGAGCTAATCAGTCCTTGCGATATCCTATTCATGCCGAGCGCCAGGCTAGGACACAACTACTATGAACTTGTTAAATCATTGGTTTTGATTGGTCCCGATCTCCCGCACGCGAGGCCTGCGCTGTACCCATTCAACCACCGCGCTTGGTTTCCATTTGATTTAATCAGGAGTGTCATCCATTAAACCAGGAATAATGGCTGAACTGTCCTATATGCTACATACTACATGATATCTGCTACCCAGCTCATTTCCAGACGCATTAAAGTGGTAGAGAAACTAAATCTACGTACACAGAAACACGCGCGTCGCAGTCGGGTGTTGAGTATGACTCAGAGCCTCCACATACAGGTCTCTCTCTCCATTATGAGCCGGGCTGTACCGGCTGCTTCCCCGCAACCCATGCCCGTCCGGCACCCTAACCTCCGTATATAGAGATACATCATAGGAGCGTTCAATGCGGCAGCGATAAACGCGCCGGCTCCACGCAAACACACAACGCATGCGCAGAACCTATCAGTATCAGTACCCCACTGTAGGTCGCACCTCAGTCTCTATATACTGCTTTTACTAGACCTGCAGCTTGCCATTGTCCTCCCCGAGAGGACGCCACTGCAACAGTACAAGCAGGGAGAAAGGGGTGAGTGGGGGTGGGGGTGGGGGTGAGTGTGTGGGGTTAGGGGGGGGGGGGGCTGTTGGACGCTGCGACAGACTGATCCGTAATTTCCTAAATGATGCATGACCACGGCCCCGGCACTAGCCGATCATTATTCAGGACGCCCAACCGTATGCTTCCGTTCGTAACATACATATTGATACGAGTCTTCACCGCAGACAAGCGCACGCGGTCGTAAACATAAGGCACTGCACCACACACTAACAGATCCCCGAGTTCAGGATAGGGACCTGACCTGTAGAACACTAGTATGGCATGCACAAATTTCAATATCGGCTAAAGGCAACAGTAATTGTCCTTTTCACAGTAGTATTTGTAATTGGAAGAACAACACCATTCAATTTCTGCTATAGATGTGTTGTATATATGATATATAAGGTATTATATAAGTATAAAGGGGTGGGGCTGTATTTCCTCCATATTATATTTATTGTGCATGCTATTTATTTTACTCCAATGCTCGCATGATATTAACATTTACTTCTGGCTGTACCCGCCGACCGAGACTGGTGCCACCACTAACGTTTGTTTGTTTGGTTGTTGTTGTTTTACGTCCTAGCAACATATAATGTCATATCAGGACGGATACCAAAATCAGGCCGACGGCACCATGACCCGATATCCCACTCAGTCATATTATCCCGACACCGAGCTAACCAGTCCTTGTCCTATCCTAATAATGCTGAGCATCAGGCTAGGAAGTGACAAGTATCAATTCTTATGTCATTGGTTTGACTCAACCGGGAACCAAACTCGCAAACTCCCGATCTTCCGCATGCGAGGCCTGTGCTCTACCGATTCGGCCACCACACCCGGTCCACTACTAACGAGGTGATGCGCCAGTCCAAGCATTCTAGCTCTCGCAAGCATTCTAGCTCTGGATTTTACACTACATGGTCACGGGCTTGTTGCTCAGCACTGTACCGGTGGTCTAGCATTTGAGAAGCTTCCTAGTTATCTGTAATATGCCCATAGATTGTTGTGGCTCTTGTGGCACAGGTCACGAGTTGAATACTTCAGATTGCCAGGAGAAGAAGAGTACACTGGCAGTAATGACAAGAACTACGAGAAGTGCATCATTATTAACAATGGCAAAGTCAGCAATGAAGGGTAAGGTGGCTGATTTGGAAATTTCAATGAGCAAACTGTCTTTTACCAAGCAAGAAACACTGCATGAGATTGAGGAGCTCAAGGTTGAGAATGAACTTGAAGTGTTGAGGGAGAAGTGGGACAGATTATTATTGATTCATGAGAAGAGAAGGATGAGCATGACCGCTACTGAGGTGGACCGGACATTATGCAGGGATGCCATCTTTGAGGGGGGCGGACTAGACCTGACAAACCGGTACCGCTACAGACCAGGCCTATGGAGGGCGGCTCCTCGACCTATGGCCAGTCCAGAGGGAGGTCATGGAACACTAAATGGAGGCAATGCTTGTCTAGCAGCTTCTCCAAGGAAGCGCAGAAAGAACAGTTGATAAACTTAACTGTCATGAAATTGTAGTGGCCATGGTAGCCTGGGACTTGGAGGCATTTTCTACCTCGCATACTGGGAAAAGTGTACTAATTTATGGCCCTGATAGTATTAAATTGAAGAAGTCTACCAGTGCTTTTGGCAATAAGAAGTGAACGACAAGGCAGGAAAACCGAGTATGGCGTGTTTCACTTGGAATAGCAAACAGGGTTGTGGTAGATAAGACAATGAGTGCAACTTTGAGCATAAATGCTCTAAATGTGGCAGGAAGGGCCACAATAGAGCTAGTTGCAAAGATTGACAGGCCACTGAGGCAACAGCTGGGCGCGGGTGCTCAAACACACAATTGTTGACTGATACCGAGACAATTAGCGCTGCACGGGACCAGCACAGCAGTATGTGCAATGGGAAGAAGACCACCATTCAGTTTATGTTGTATGTGTCATATATATATAATATTTATATATATATATTATATATTAGTTTGCAATCTCTACCACATCGCTTTTGCAATATGTATTTAAGAGATAACAAAAAGGAAAGAAAGCTTTCTTCATACGAATATGACAGTGATAATGAGATGGAAGTGAAATGAGTCTCATAGCGAAGAAACCTGTCTGATTTAAGTTTTCCTTTCCTGTTTCATAATATACAATATTTAAAAAGAGTTTGGAGAACTTCTTGCTGGAAGTCCAATTTTTGAACAAGCAAAGACAAAATAAATGTAGTATTCAAAAGTGACCCCCGATACAGACACAGACGCAGATTGTCTCACGGGGAAGGATAATAGGAAAGCTGGAGCAGAGAGGTCGAATGGTTTTATTGTTGGGGGATACTGCTCACGAATTGTTGATGATGTAGATGAGGCCGGTGGTTTGCGCGCTTTTTGAGCTGCTCATCCCGGCAGTCCTTAAGTAGAGAGTGAGTGGATTGCGTGTCTGGGCCGTGTTGGTGTCATGGCGACCACCCCCACCAACCATAGGCTGCTCTCAGCACCCTCCCACCCACAATGAGAGCCGCCAGTAGCGCGTACTCTGACACACACACACGCACCCACCCACCCATACCCACACGCACACCTACATAGTATCGCGCCTTAATGCTCCTCAGGTCCCCCCATGTCACTCCCTCCCCATCCGATCCCCCCTCCCACCCCACCTCTCCGCCCACCTCCTCTCCCACCTTCCCTCCCCTTCCCATCCTCACTCCCCTACACTACCTATCCCAAACCTACCCTCCCTCTCTCCTCCTTCCTTCCCTCATCCACCCTCCTTCCGCCCCTCCTCGTCCCCCTCCTCCCTCCCCTCCTCCCTCCTCTCCCCTCCCTCTCCCTCCACCCTCCTTCCCGCTCCCCCTTCCACTACCCTGTCCCATCCGGCCGTCTTGTGCCCCGCCCCCCCCCCACACTTCATACCCTACCCTTCTACCCTTCCCCTTGATTCCTCCCCTCCCTCCCCACCCCTCCTTCCCTCCCCCTCCTGTTCCTCCTACATCCCTCCCCCCATCTCCCATTCCACCTCCCCCCTCCCACTCCCCTATCCTCCCTCCCTTCCCACCTAACCCCCCTATCTCCCACCTCCACTCACTCCTCCCTCCTCACGCTCTCGCCCTCCTCCCACCCTCTTCCCCCACATATCCCTCCCATCCCCAAACCAACGCGTACATCTTAACACCGGATGGCGTGTCAGGCTACTAAAGCATCCCGTTACCACCGACTCGCCAGTTTACCATACTGAGCGTGGGAAGGCGAGGGCAACCTCTAGCGGGATAGTGTCCACAGTCCGCCCTCTCCACCTCCCACACCCCCTCCCCCTACCTCTCCACCCACTCCCACACGTGTTGCCCGGAGAGGCTACGGCGGGTCGCGAGGGGCGGGTCGGGACAGTGCTGGTTGGTGAGATTCGATGCTGAAACAATTTGGGTGACTACACTTGAAAGTGTATAGTCTGAAGACATTGAATTTCTGTAATATTTTGGGATATAAATAGATATAGATATACATATATCGGCTTGATTACTATTATCTGGCCTATTTAATTGTATATATACTTTATTTTAAATGCCTACCTTTGGAAATATTTGTTGGTTGCTGGACACCACACCCGATTTAGAAATAGTAATGCGAAACTTGGCACCATATACTTTTAAATATTCTATTAATTTGACTCAATGGTCCCTTCTATGCAATAACACAGGTTTAAGTGAAGTAGCCTATATAACATCGCCTACAATTATATATGTTCTTTGGCCTGGAAAAGGTGATTCTTTGTTCGGACCATGTAGCTTTAACAAAAGCTGAACTCTTTTGGTCACCTGACTGCCCTGCCGTCACGCGGAATAGGATCAGGGAGCTTAACTGGTGTAATGGTTAGCGCTCTGGCCAGGAGTCCCATTCTAGGCGCAATAATTCCGATTTTCATCACATTAACGAGAATAGTATAGTTATAGAGTATGTATAATTTTGAGAATTGAGTAAGATGCAATGCTAGTCTGGTGGGTTGCCGTTGGGGGCACATACGTCGCAAGAAAGTGGGCACGCAGAGGGTGGTAATAACATGTATTCATATATATATATATATTATATATGTAATATCCGCCCCTCTAGGGAGATGTCGGAGAAGGTGACGATATAGAATACCCTGATTGGAACATAAATTTATACTATTAGAACCTTCAGACTTTTTATATCCGCATATATGTTGTATACCATATATATATATTACAATAAAAAACCGAGGCACATCATTATCATATTTATTACTCCCTAGCTATTCTAACTAATTTGAATGCAGGAAGAGGAAGGTAACACTCATACATTGATGTTCTTCTGAGATCCCATAGTATCTGGAATGGAACAGTATAAATGTCATATTATTTATACTCGCAGAGTTAATTACACCACAGGTAAATTAGCAACTTCTAAGTACTTACAGTTTGTTCTAAAGGACTGTGAATCTGGTTTCCTAAGGGGATTCTGGGAACAGGAGATTGGGAATAATCAGGGTTCACATAGGCTTATCACCTCCTGAATTGCCTTCGCACTGAAGTCGGCTGATGGGACAGTGTTTTTGTTATTCCAAACTAGTGTTACTAAACAATGCCAGAGGATTCAACTGTATTGTCTGATTATTTACTTCGGATTATATTTTAACTCATGAATGTATGTAGTCAAGTTGTGAAAGTATAAGGGCTATATTTCACTCCTATTTCGCCAAAACCACCAACACCAGGTATACTGAACGTGGACAAAAACAAGAGAGACAATGGAAGAGGTGAGAGTATAACATGAAGGAATGGGAAGGCATGGAGTTTGGTAAGTCCCAGAGGGCAGTGCAGAACAGAGACAAGGGAGAAAATTGATTTTAAAGTCATATCTGATCACCGAACAGCTCTGATATTTAATGATGATAATGATGAAGATATGTAGTTTTACATAAATGGGAATCCCAGTGTTTCGGGGCTGACAAAATGAACCTCATTACCGGATTAAATATAACTTACCAACATCCTACTTCATGGGGAACCAGTGTTACTCGGCCTACTATATTTTCAATATTCACTTTACCATCCTATATCCTTCCCACTCGTAGGAAAAGGAAGACCATGCTGTGGTAGTAATTTTGCTACGCTTCATATCCTAGATACTGCCCTACAGGTTCATATACTGTGACTTCCTTTGACAATTTCCAGAAAGCCTCCTTATTCTCTACCATGCCAATTTGGTTGAGACTTTGCATGTGGATAGTTAAAAAATGTAGAGATCACATATAGACAGAGGTAAGCCACCGAAGGGATCAGATCTAAGGCAGACATTGTCTTTTAATTAAAGAACAACTCTTGGGAGACTTCGCCCAGATGACTGATCCATGAGATGATTCTAAAGGGTGATTCCTATGTGTATTAAATACGGTAAAGGCCTTCAAGTCGCTACCCCCACTCACATGCCCCCCCCCCCCCACCGTCACAATGTACTCTCCGGGTAGCAGAACTCCTTGTTCCTGTGAACCTTCGCATTGACTAGCTTCGTTGGGGTCACTCGGGAACAAGCAGGACGCCTCTGTTTGGATACTTGGCACAGAACTATACCAGCGTTCCTGATGGCAGTACTACACTCGCAAATCGGATTTTGGATGCATGATTAAAGGGGCTGTCACATTGCGATGCATCTGACAAGCATGTGGACAGAGCACAAAATCGCTTTTTTTCATTGAGATGCATTAAACCTTTCGGTGCGGGGGGCACAGTTGGACAGATGCATACAGTATACATAGCGTATGGCCAACGTATGGCCAACGTATGGCTAACATGCATCCCGGGGAAAAATGCTCAAATTACACTCACAGTATGTTCGCAGAATGCAGGTGAACGTTATGTACATTATTTGATCATCATAAGTGTGCCGCATAGGTCACATACATCAAGACACGGTGGAGAAACTCAAACCACAAGTTAGCCTTATGTTAAATATATGTTAAATGTACATCATTATTATATGGTCTGTACGGTTCCACTGGCTTTAATGTAGGTCAATGTAGTGCAACGTAGTGAACAACATAGTCTAATGTACATCTAATGTACATCAACATATGCCTAACGTATACATAACATACAGCTGATGTAACACCCATACATTGTCAAACATCAAAACCTTTCTGCATGCACAAAACTTTTGCAAACTCCTAATGAGCATTGACATACTTTGACATACATAAATGTACCTCGACACAGATTGACATATGCATAACAAATGCATAACGCATTATGACATATCCCGACGTAGTGGCCATAAATCATTTGCATACGTTTCCATGATGCTTTGTAATGTGACAGCCTCTTCAGAGTGCTCCCGACCTTCGACAACGGAAATATGTGCTCTACCGATTGGGCCAGCGTGTCCAGTGGATATCTCGATTAAATATATAAAGGCTTTATACAGAAGCCAAATTCCATGGTTGTCAGCAGAAAGGAATACAAACCAAGAGCAGAGATAACAGTTAATGGTGTAATCTTGGAGCAGGTAGAGTCATTTGTGTATCTGGGCCATTTAATAACTAGTGGTGGCGGATGTGAAAGAGAGATTAAATGGAGAATAAACATTGGCAAAACAACATTTCTAAAGATGCAGAAAGTACTAACATCTAGAGACATAAATATAAAAACAAGACTCTGACTGCTAAAATGATATGTGCGGTCTACACTTTTATATTGCTGCGAGACATGGACTTTGAAGAAAGCAAGAACAACAAAGCTCGAGGCATTTGAAATATGGCAATACAGAAGAATGTTAAAAATTCCATGGACAGCAATGATAAGCAATGTGGAAGTCCTAACAAGAATGAAAATAAAGAGACAGATAATACAAACGATCAAAAACAGAAAAATGTAATACTTTGGTGACATGATACAACACCAGGAATCACAGAGTAGAATACTGGAAGTGAAGATAGAAGGGAAATGACCAAGAGGGAGAAGGAGAACAACATGGATGGCCAACATCACTGAGTGGACAGCACTGAGCTATGCGGAATGCATGAGAGGAACGGAAAGCATGAGAGGAACGAATGACAGGAAGAGATGGAGGTCCATTGCAGCCAACCTTCTTCGAGAAGACGGCACCCATTGATTGATTGATATACATTTAAAAACTGGATATGCACAATCGTGGGTATATAGAATGTACTTATAGAATAAATACATAATTAACTCCTACCTATATTACTGCGCTTGTCCCTGTTGTACAGTTGTTCGTAATTCCCAGTCCTAATATGGGTTTGGATGTTACCAGGACGAAACACTTAAACAATCATCCGTGATTGGCACCACTGAGCAACTTGGTCACCTGCTCTAATGCAACCATCCTGGTCACAATCGATTAGACTGCCCGTTGCACAGCGCAGATACTTCCACATTTTCCCTTACATTTTGACCTATTCCACCTCAGCATCGACTTCTATTATAATTATAATTACAATTCAATTTTGCAATAGTTCACCCCATGTCGCCACCATCTGCCCGCTGTTATTGATGACCTCACGTCTCGGCCTGATTAAGATGATTACATGCTAGAGTCATGCTTCACATGTGAGAAGTGTTCCCCAATGAACTGATCCATCAAACGCGCAGATCGGCGTGACAGGATTATGGAAATTAGTTTTTACTATAATTTCTAATTCCGCACCGACGGAATGGGAAACTACTGATGGATGGCTTCACTTGTTTGCAAGCTTTGGTCTTCTTTTTTTTACTCCTTTAACTATGTTGTCGTGCACTGGTGGCCGAGAGGGGTACTAGTGCAAGCAGTCGCTCCCTTTAATCACACGCCTGTCAGTTAGGTTGTGGTCCGGGAACAGGTTTCAGAACTGTGTTGTGGCTCCCTGGTGGCCACGTTGTGTACTAGTTCCTGCATCAGTCATGTTAAACACATTTCTTCTTATCTGTGTTATTGTCCCGCCCTGGCGAAATATTGTCCTACTACTCTCTACTTTTGCTCCGTTTAAACAAATTGATTTCACCTATGTTGGGGGTGGGGCTGCCACAGGGGAAATGCCTGGGACTACTGCTTTCATATACCGAGAAACAATTACATATTGTGATCAACTGCGTCATATCTTTAGTACATGGATTATCTGTCCATTCCAAGACAATAACATCTTATACTACCGGTTGTGTACATGACATGTATTTATACAGCGTCATTCCAGGCGTGGTAATTAGCTCCCCTTCTTATGCATCAACATCCCCTTGGGGCTCCTGCATGTGCAGAGTGAGGAATAGGCTGCACTGTGCAGTGAAGTGTACATGGATCATGCATTTACAAACATTACTCCAGTAAACAAGAAGATAAAACAGGAGAAAATAAACCTGTCATAGCCATCATACTATTCGATCATTGTGGTAGTGTAATTGGCAATATTAAATAGTATTCCAATGTGTATTACATATTTAGTCGGCCCGGAAAATACTGTGTTGAACAGGGTGGACGTCCTGACAACCTCTAAGTTCATGTCAGGATGGTTACCAACTTGTGGTAGTGTGCACTCATATCGAATTTATAGTGGGAAATCGGGCTGCCAGCACTATGACCCAATATCCCACTCAGGCACATTATCCTGACACTGAGCTAACCAGTATGTGTCCTATCCTCTGAATGCTGAGTGCCAGGCTAGGAAACAACAAGCATCAATTTTGTAAGTCATTGATTTGACTCAACTGGAAATTAAACTCCCACGCCGGAGGTGTGCGCTGTACCGATTCGGCCAGCGCGCCTAGTGAAAATTAACAGAGCAACCAGTACACATTGTAAGCATGACAGCTAGGTTTAAATCTCCTATAGTGTAATTGAAAATCGACATATATCAGTCGCAAAGCAGTCCGACTTTTCATTCCTTGCACATTTCCCAATCGCCTTCTTTTAATTTCAATTGATTTCAGCCCAGTCCTATCGCTGCGGCGGCATGGATTGGTTCAGATAGGTAAGCTACAGCATTGGATTGGAGCGTTGTGTCCTACTGCAAATCACCATTGCAGTATACTACTACATCACGCATCAGACGCAACGATGCAATCCGGATAATAGCAATCAGACAGTCTGATAATGTTGTCTGCATCCCTCTTCTCCCACCCACCCACTGAACTACCTACCAACCTTGCGACCTAGCTAACCGGATGCGGTGGACTAATCGGTAGAGGGCAAGCCTCCCATGCGGAAGTTCGGGAGATCGATTCCTTGTCGAGTCAAATGAATGACTTACACAATTGATACTTGTCGTTTCCTGGCCTGCCAATTGGCATTACTAGGTAGGACACGGAGTCATTAGCTGAGTGTCAAGATACTGTGACTGAGTGGGATATCAGATCATGGTGCCGACAGCCTGGTGTCCGCGTTGGGCAGCACTAAAAATTCGCCATGAGTGTGCACTGTCACGAGTCGGTAACCATCCTGATATGACCATAAATGCTGCCAGGACATAAAACTCCAACAAGCGACCAACCTATCTAAACCTTGGTGGGAATGAACTAGCCGTCTACGGTCCGCATACAGATTGGAAACTGGGAGTTCGATCCTTGTGACTGATTCAAGCCATAAACATTAACCAATTATTTGGATCTAGGAATACAGAACCACACGATTAATATTGATTCAGAACGCGGACTCTGGCTGCCCATATACTAAGAACCTACATTTGATTTATTTAGATTGGGTACAATCTGGAAACAAATGGAGGATGATAGTTGGTCTCATGCTTCCACATAAGCGGCTCGAGCCGTGGGTTTACCACCTTGGGCACAAACCCAGTAGTCCAGGCCCGATTCATTAGTTTGACTCGAACAGGGGTCAGACCCGTTGGTTCGAGTCCAACCATCCACCAACACGGGAGACGGACGTTCAATTTATTCGGCCTTGTCGCCTGGTCCCAACGCAGTTGGAGATAACATGTGATATGTCACGCCCACCAGATGGACAACCCATGAGAGATAACCCCCTGCCAGAAAACAGACTGATAACATCGAATCCAACAATAAACCAACCACATATTATGTACAAGCCTAAACTATGTAAATAGAGTAGGCTAGTCTAGAATTAAGTGCAGGAAAAAAATAAATAAGGAAAACTGTTGCCAAGAAAATCCAAACAAAATAACATATTTCACTAACCAGAAACCATAACTTTAAGAAACACAGACCGGTAACTTGCCAGCATCGAAAACGAGCCTGACCATCCGAGCTTATATGTCATAGACAGCATAAACATCCCATCAAACAAAAACAAAACAAACAAAAACTACATGAACATACAACCCCACTTATTCACAATCAAGCCCCTTCCTTCTCTCGGATACACCCTACCACTCACTAGCAGCTATATATCTGTATTCTACGCATAAACACAGTTGACAGTGCATCAATTATATAACATCGTTATCAGCGTCTGACATTCCGCGCTGATGGTCTAGGACTAGACCCAGTGGGCACCCGTTATCGTGCTCACAAGAGCGTACGCCGCAATATCACGTGATTGTTATCGAACCAATTCGGCCTCTCTATGTGCCTTTCTCTATAGCCAGCATAACCAAATAAAAAGAAACTAGCAAAAAACAATGCAGGGACAACCCTATCTACATACATTACCTCCAGACGAACTACCCTGCCACATCAGTACACAATTATACACAATCAAACACACCCGCATCCATCAGGAACACCCGTCCCAACATGCACTGCTCCGCCTAATCACCTCGTCTAATATTGAGCAATCAGAGAGAGCGTTACATAAGCCACACATTTATCTGTTGTATAATTAATTAAGATGGCAGTATAAATAGCTCGGAAGGTTCTGGTTCATCAGTTTTCTCCGTTTGTTTGTTTCCATGAATTTGAAAGGGCAGATGTTGTTGTTTTTTGTTTTGGAGGTTTAACATCCTAGCCACATATAAGCTCATCGCATCATTGGAAGCGACTTTGCCAGTGGGCAGTAGTGGTGAATTTATAGCGCTGCACCATTGGAAAACCAGGCCACCAGCACAATGATCTGATATACCGCTCAGTCATCTTCTCTTGATGGTCAGCCAACCAGTCCTTGGTTAGCCCTATGACATTATTGCTGAGCACCAGGCAAGTGTAAATGTTCTAGGCCTTTCGGTTGGGATTTGAAATAAGCCCCAATCATGTTTGTGCTTAAGAAGAATTGGCTACAACTGGTTTGCAATCAGTCTAAGTACTTCCATTCAATCAATCAATAGTTCCGTCCTCTAGTCGAGGGTTGGATGCAATGGTTCTCCACTTGTCCCGATGGTGTGCTGTTCTGATAGACTGTGAATAATTCAAGCCTGTCCACTGTGAAATATTTGTAAACCATGATGTTCTTGGTCTCCCTCTCCCTCTGCTGCCATTCACCTTCCCTTCCAACAATGTACAGTATATTGAACTCTGATGAATGATGTGGCCAAAATAAATAAGTTTCTTTGTCTGTATAATGGCAAACAAACTTTTCTTATTTTTAATTTTCTGAGAACTTCTTTGTTGGTGATCTTCTTTGAACACCAAATATGTCATAGAGAAAAACATTAGAGGAGTATATTACTCATTGTTAGTATGTTGCCAGCACGTATTCCTCAAATGTCATAGATTTTCAATTTTTTTCAATGTCCCTATAAACAATTTTGCTTCATGTTAAGTGAAATATATAACAGACAAGAAAATTATGATCAAACAGAAAATGTCCCGAGTGAAGAAGTTATGAAATCATGTAGATTCCAAGACTTTATTAGTTGATTCGAGCTCATGCAATGGGTATGTAGTTTATTTAATCCGAACATTATTCGAGCCAAAGCATTGACATCACAATTTATACTTCGAGTTACCTGCCCTTGCACTTGACGTTCTAAGGAGAGGCAAAGGAACAATTACCGAAACCAATTACTTACGCTTAAGGTTTCCTCCGATTAAAGATGCCTACCTAGTCACAGAAAAGCAGATCAGGTTCCAAACAAAATCACTCATCTAAATTTGAGTCTACATATCAAATTTCGGTTCTTGTGCACTCAGTAAACACGGGCAAATTAAGAGAACCTATCACTCATGAAACCTAGGTGGTAAATCATTGTGATATACATGCCAACATTGATGTAACCTGATTCTACTTAAAATATCTCCAAGTCTACCTAAGTCAATTATAATGTCTTTCAAACTAAGGTAATATATCATATAATATTTACTTTATTTTTTTTTATATGCGAAAATGCAGATAATGAGAATGTGCAATTTTACTCGACAACCTTATTCCCCAAGATACCGGTCTCAGGGTTTGCTGAAAGATAGTTACACCCACCATACTGACTCCAGCAGAAGTCCGCAAATCAACCCATTAGACAAGATGTCTGGGTTATGAATTTGCAAACTAAACCATTAGATTTACAGTTCAAATGCATATCTATTATAACCCACTATGCTTAGGGTGAATATTAAATTGTCAAATCGTCAAATTTTGAGCTTTCCATGCTGGCCATCTTTTATTTGTATCTTTTACTTTTGTAGTCTATCCCAATTTCCCAATTGCAAGCCAACGTAAAGAGAAGCACTGCAGACTGGATCCATCATTCACATCGTTCCTTTTGGTAGATCGTGGGATTGGAACCCACGGGTTCGAACCCTGGTCTAGGCAAACCAGTCACTTACAAATTTATACTTTTAGCTTCCTAGCCTGGCACTTGGCATTAATATAATAGGGTAAGGACTGGGTAGCTCAGTGTCAGGATAATGTGACCCAATGGGATATAGGGTAATAGTGCCTATCGTGTGTTCCCTTATTTGCTTCCTTGTTTATTTCCTCAGGTTGCTGAATATTTCACTGGTCCCAGTGGGACAGCACTAGAAACTTGCTATGGGTACACACTCTCCCAAGTCGGTACCGGTCCTGATATTACCTTAGATATCAGGACGCAAAACTCCAACAACCAACCAACCAAAGCACACAGTTAATTCCTAGTGAAGCAGAATTTGCTAATTATTTAAGCAGTGTTCTCATTCAATCCTACCCTGGATAGGGGGTGAATCTTCAATCTCGCTGAAGAGGTGCGGGCAATGGAACAACATTAAAGGCAACCAGTGAGATGTTAGTGACACGGTCCCCTGTTCTGTTACGCAATGTATGCCATACAAGACACATCGGAAACAAGCGGCCGATTCCCGGAATGACTAAGGAAGGCTGAGTAACACCTTGCAGGCGCGAATCATGCGCACAATTTATGCAAATTGCCTTATTATGGGCGGAGCTAACGTGATAGCCTCGCGATGAATATGCACATGTCTCCCTGCCTTAGTGGTTATGGCTCACTTTGGCCCTGACAAGGTGTGCGTAATCGTGGTTTAGTGTCCAGGCCAGCAGTCGCTGAAATGGGGAGTGATTAAGTATGGTGGTCGCCATTCCAGCAGCTCATCGATAGGTCCCGCCCTCCCGACTCCCCCTTGTTTGTTCCATTGTGTGTTCCCTTGTGTGTTCCCTTGTTTGTTTCCTTGAGGGCTATCTTGTGTGTTTCCTTGTTTGTTTCCTTGTCTGTGTCCTTGTTTGTTTCCTTGTCTGTGTCCTTGTATGTTTCCTTGTTAGTCTCCTTGTGTGTCTCCTTGTTTGTTTCATTGTTTGTTTCCTTGTTGGTTTCCTTGGTTGTTCCCCTCTGTGTTCCCTTGTTTGTTTCCTTGGGTGTTCCGTTGTGTGTTCCATTGCTTGTTCCCGTGCATGCTCCCACGATTGTTCCCTTGATTGTTCCCTTGTGTGTTCCCTTTATTGTTCCCTTGTGTGTTCCCTTGTTTGTTCCCTTGAGTGTTCCCTTGTGGGTTCCGGTGTGTGTTCCCTTGCTTGGTCCCTTGTGTGTTCCCTTGATTGCTCCTTTCTGGGTTTCCTTGTTTATTCCCTTGAGTGTTCCCTTGGGTGTTCCCTTGGGCGGTCCCTTGTTTGTTCCCTTGATTGGTCCCTTGTTTGTTTCCTTGATTGTTCCCTCGTGTGTTCCCTTATTTGCTTCCTTGTTTATTTCCTTGTTTGTTCCCCTTGTAAAGTCGATGGCTGACCAGTGTGTTGTTTAAAGCGTGGTAGAAATAAATTTAAAGAATTGAATCCAACCGAGAAATGTGCCTGTAATGTAGCAGAAAAGTGAAAAGTCTCTCCTGCAGTATCTTACTACGCTCCTATTCCCCCAAGGTTAAAGAAAATTACCGAAAGTAGTCTGAAATGAAAAAGATTCTAACAGTGACGCAAGGCTTCAGACATGCACAATTACAGTAATGTCGATGTCAAAGACTAATCTTTCCTTAAAGAATTGACACTTTCGTTGGATAACTCGTCGACAAAGCAATTTAATTAAATTTGTTCCTTGAATAAGGCGAAAAAGAATTGAGAATCAATAGAAGAAAAACTTACCTACCCACACTTCAACTACCAGTCGAAGTCAATAAAAGTTCTGTTTAGAATTTAGAATAGCATTAATATAACTGAACTGAAAATACTACTAGTCAACGATATCATCTATAAGAACAAATATATAGTCCTAGTCCCTCACATTAAAATTAGAGCATGTGCGTTAATCCAACTCCCAGTCAACTAATACATTAAATACAGTCCATATAGCTACTAGTCAATATCAAAGGTACAGCTGAAATAAAATGCTAAAGAAACACAACCAAAATTATCATGTCACAGTCAAATAGTCACTACTCACTAGTATGTCATGTAGGTTCAAACCCCGGTGGTTTCAACACGTTGTGGTTGCCATTTTGTAAAGTCGATGGCTGGCAGCTGTGGTTGTCTAGGTAGGGTAAATATGAAATCACTACATGCAAGAGAAAGGTAGAGTAGAAGTGCACAGAAAGACAGAGAGCTTACACCCTCAGGTTTATTATTATATAGTTTCATGAATCCTAGATGGATGTCACTCCTGGTCAGCTCCTGCAATCAGCAGTAGGCATTTTCCAATCAACCAATGAACATTCAATATGCTTGTATCCAAGCCTTGGTTGTTTATGGCTACAGTGCCCTGTTGTGTCTGGGTGTACAGTGATCCGTAAATAACAGTTGGGCGGAGGGGGTATGGGACCAGAGCTCCTAAGGCTCTGTCACACTAAAATGAGTGCCCCTCTCACACTATCTATAACAACATACTGTTTATATCAAATTCAGCAAAGGATCTCCAGCACCACACAATACCTTAATGCCTCTGGCTCTGTATACCATTTACCTTTTTATATAACAATTGTAATTACGATAGACTAGGTCACACCATCCTTCAATGTGTAGATATCGGCAGATTTTACACCCTGTTTCCTTGCTGGCTATCTTACCGGTTCCATTGCCGATTCAATTGCTTGTTTGCGTGTTTGCATGTTTGTTCCCTTGCTTTGCACCATGGTGCTTATCTTGGTGGCTACGATGCTGGTTTCCTCGTTGTTCTCCTCACTGATCCCCTCGCTCCTCCTATTGCTGGTTCTTTCACACGCCCCGTTCCTGGTCCTATTGCTGGTTCTTTCACAAGTCCTGTTGCTGGTCTGCTCCCTGCTTCTTTCACTGCCCCCTTTGCTGGGCCCATTGCTGGTTCTTTCACTGTTCCCATTGCTAGTCATCTCACTGCTTCTTTCAATGACTCATTTGCTGGTCCCATTGATGTTTCTTTCACTGGTCCCATTACTGGTCCTATCACTCCTTCTTTCACTGGCCCCTTTGCTGGTGTCATTGCTGGTTCTTTCACGGGTCCCGTTGCTGGTCCTCTCAATGCGTCTTTCACTGGCCCCTGTGCTGGTCCCATTGCTGGTTCTTTCACTGGTCCCGTTTCTGGTCTTCCCACTGCTTCCTTCACTGGTCCCGCTGTTGGTCCCGATGGTGGTTATTTCACTAGTACCCTCAACGGTCCCGTTGCTGGTTCTTTCACTGGTCCCCTCGCTGCTCAGGTTGCTGAATATTTCACTGGTCCCATCACTGGTCCTGTCGCTGGTTGTGTCACCGGTCCCGTCGCTGATCCCAGTGCTGGTTCTTTCTCTGCTTCTTTCACTGGCCCCTTTGCTGGTCCTATCGATGGCTCTTTGACATGTCCAGTTGCGTGTCCTGCCCCTGCTTCTTTCACTGGACCCTTTGCTTGTCCCATTGCTGGTTCTTTCACGGGTCCCGTTGCTGATCCTGCCACTGCTTCTTTCACTGGCCCCTTTGCTGGTCCCATTGCTGGTTCTTTCACTGGTCCCGTTGCTGGTCTTCCCACTGCTTCTTTCACTGATCCCGCTCTTGGTCCGGATGATGGTTATTTCACTGGTCCCCTCATTCGTCCCGTTGCTGGTTCTTTCACTGGTCCCCTCGCTGCTCACTTTGCTGAATATTTCACTGGTCCCCTCACTGGTCCTGTCGCTGGTTATTTCACTGGTCCCCCGGATGCTCCCTTTGCTAGATCATTCACTGGTCCCCTCGTTGCTCCCGGTGCTGGTTCTTTCTCTGCTTCTTTCACTGGCCCGTTTGCTGGTCTTATCGCTGGTTCTTTCACAGGTCCAGTTGCTGGTCCTCTCACTGCTTCTTTCACTGGCGCCTTTGCTGGTCCTGTCGCTGGTTATTTCACTGGTGCCCTCGCTGCTCCCTTTGCTGGTTCATTCACTGGTCCCCTCGCCTCGCCCGTTGCTGGTTATTCCAATGCTCCCATCGGTCATCCCTTTGGTGATTCCCGTGACATTATTCTTGATGTCCCTTTCCCAGCTCTCCTGGCGTGTTCCTTCACTGGTATCTCCACTCACCCTGCTCCAATCACTGGCTGCATTGCTGTGTGACATTTCTGGTATCCATTGCTGGTGCCTTCGCTATGAACCCTTCTAGATTTTCATCGCATCCAAGAACACTGATGCCATGACTAAGATCGTGTACAACCTGCCGGTTGCATGGTTGGGGTATATTCATTAAATGAGTTATAGACCCAAACACAGTCTTGCACATCGATTCAAATGCTGGTATAACAATGATGTTCGACGGTATTGTTAACATAATATCATGTAGCTAATTCAATGTTGCTATTAATCGGATCATAGGTGACTGATCATGAAATTACATTGGTAATAAATAATAAACATCATACTGAGGCTAGCTCTATTCGTGCATGTAATCAATATCCGCCAGGAGCCAATATAATGCACTAACGTAGAGAGCTAGATAAAAACAGCAAGCAAAGGGATGAGGACACACTAAACCATATACAGTGATGCCTAACGCGGTGCACTCCAGAAACATAATCATCGAAATACAAACTTTTAAATCAAATTATAGAGCATGTGTGGAAGATCAGGAGTTCTGTTCCCGGTTGAATGAAACCAATGACTTATAAAAGTACCACTTGTCACTTCCTAGCCTGGCACTCAGGATTAATAGGATATGGCAAGGACTGTTTAGCTCTCATTGTCAGGATAATGACTGAGTTGGATATTGGGTCATGGCACCGCAGCCTGATTTCCCAGTGGGGCAGAACTATAAAGGTGACATGAGTGTGCACTGTTGGAACTCTACGTCCTGGCAATATGTAAGTTCATGTCAAGACGGGTACCGATTTGTGATGGTGCACTCTCATGGCAACTGTATAGTGCTACCCAACTGGGAAATCAGGCCAGCAACACCAGGACCTATTATCCCGCTCAGTCACATTATCCTGACACTGCGCTAAATAGCCCTTGCCTTATTCTATTAATGCCAACCACCAGCTAGGAAGCAACAACTAGCAATGCTATACATCAGTGCTTTGACTCAATCGGGTTCTGAACTCCCAATCTCCTACATGGGAGGGCCCACGTTCTAGTGATTCGGCCACAGCGCTCGGTATATGACCTTTTTTTTTTTTTTACTAAATGTATTTTATTCAGCGAATAATCTCTTTTGTCAGCACCAGAGCACTGGTCTTCTGGTCATTCATTACAATTCGTTGGTACATAAATGACAATATCAGTTGCAGTAAAAACCACATGCAAGTCCTGTTCGATAATAGAAGCATAATATAAATGGATTATTAGTTGTAAAACAACTGGATGTAATTCCAGTTCAACAAGTGTATTATGCACTTGGTGAGTATGCATCACTCGGCATTGCATGATTCTAGAATTGTCTTTAAACACTTCTTTCTTCCTTTGTCTTTCTCTCTTCTTTCTTCAAAAGTTATACCATACCTTAGATGTTGCTAGGAGGCAAAACTCCAACAATCACCCAAACCTACATACCGTGATGCTTAATGCAGTGCATTCCATGAACCTAATCATCCAAATACAAGCCATTCAATCAAAAAGAAAGGAGTAAGCTGTCACGTGACTGAGTTGATCCAAGTCCAAGTGCTACTGCCTCTACTGCTGAGCACCACTCTCGGTGCCAGTGAGCAAATGGCGCGGGCGCCAGTCTGGGGCACTTCTGCATCAATGTGATAATCTTAAGGCGGCCGGCCGAGTGCCTCGGAGACACAGTGTCTAGCGATCCTGCAATTACTCAGAACACATCAGTGATCAGCCCGAGTTCATGCGGTGAGTGTAGCCCAGTTGAGGATGTGACCGTTGCATGAAGTGGTCAGTGGTGTGAATTGGAGACAGTTGGGTCTGATAAGGGGTTTCACTTATATTTCTACACAAATAATTATATACGATATACAACATATATAATAAAAATATATAATATATTTTATTTAAGATATGCCATTGTTATATATTGTATGTGTATAGATATTTCTTTGTAATATAATAGATACATCATATATATGTATACTACAACGCATACATAATATACAATATATATAATAATGTAACTATATTCTAAATATATTTTATATAATGTACACAAACATACATAGTATATATAATATATGTAGTGGTATGCACTGATCTCTCAGTTAAGGAGCCTCATATACAGGTCCGCGTTGGTAGTATGGTGATATCAGGGAGCCTAGCTGGTATAATGGTTAGCACACTGGCCTGGAATGCAAATAGATGTGGGTTCGAATCCCGCAATATTTCCCATTTTCATCACCCCACACAACATATGTATGACTTGATGTAATACAGTCTCTATATTTATATATTTAAATACACATACTTCAAATTTACATCAAGTTGTGTATTGACTCTCTGACTCTCTAAGCAACATCTACGTTCAAATCAGGATGAGTACTGAATTGAACAAATGGAAACGGCTGGTCAGTTTATTGTAATGCCCAATGGGAAGACTGTTCCTCTCGCTCACCATGATCCGAAATATCATTCAGTTATCATCCACATACTGAATAAACAAGTCCATTCGCTATTGAAGTCATCCGAAACTATTATTGGCCAAGTCCTTGTTCTGATTTGGTTGGCATTCGAGCCCAGGGCCTCCCATATTGGAAGATATCTAGCGCCTTTACTGATTCTACCGCCCAGAAGTCTACTTCATTCTTGATACTTCCGAAAATTGAAGTAAAGAAATAAGGGAAAACCAGTGAATTGATGATAAAAACAGTTGCCGTTAAGTATAGAAATACAAATTCTTTTGCATCACACATATATCAATCACTATTTTCACGCAGTGGTGGTGATAATTCTAGGCAGGTGGCAGCACGGTAACATAGTGGACGGTTCTACCAACGGCTAGTATCCAGTGCCCACGTGATCTGACCTTTTACCTAACTGGACCAGTGACAGGTCACTTCTGTGCTGATCATGGCAGAATAGGGTCGTACCTCAAGATTTGACACAACCGCGGTTATCTCTCCTCATTTCATAGGCGAAACAGGAACGATCGGATCAATCGCACAAACAGCTGCTATTTAAAGCAATTCATATATATATATATATAATATATATATATATATATATATATATATATATATATATATATAGCAGTCCACTTCAGAATATTGAAGACAGACAAGATACACATTTTTCCTGTGCCTGCGAAAGTTAGGGGTTGGTATTTGCTAAGGAGGCAGATCACGGCGAGGCTCCAGTTGCTTTGTCATGCAGAATATGCGACATTGGGAAAATACAAATCGTAACATATTTCTATTCGGATAATTCCTTATGCATGATTCAGTTAGTACCCACGGATTGCTTCGGAGCATGGGATGTGTTGTCCGTGGTACAATCAGGCTCGGCCTGTAGAGCTGGTTCTAGATATGGCCTGTGCGTGGGATTAAGATTGATGGTTCATTAGTAAGACGGGGACCCTCGGGTGGAAGTTGCTTATTGAAAAAAAAATACTAAATACAACATCACCGGCGACGGCGTAGGCGGCAGGATCCGCATCTTGGCGCCGGATGTATGCATAGGGCGGGGCGGGCGCAGGGCGGGGCGGGCGCAGGGCGGGGGCGGGGACGGGCGCGGGGCGGGGCGATGCGAAGGCTGAGACGGAGCACGCGGCGCGGGTGGGCGGGTGCGGACGGGGCGCGGCGCAGGGCGCGCGGAAAGGATTGGCGCGGCGGGGATGGGCCGATCTCGGCGCAGCGGAGGGAGGGGGGCGGAAGAGGTGGACGAGGCAGTGGGAGGGGGAAGCGGGGGCGGGGGAGGGGGCTTCCTGATGGTCTCACACACCCAGCAATCCCCCGCCTTTCCCCGGCGCTCGACGCGCCTCTCGCCGCCACAGTTAATCGTCCCTTCCGGTCGTCGGCAATCGTCGTCACCACCCGTCAGCTAATTCCGGTTCCGGCGGCTCGGCGGCGGGGCCGGGGGCGGATTACAGCTAACCCAATTTGAGCTAAGTGGGCGGGTGGCGATCGCAAGCAGCAGCACATGCATTTTATTTGCAAATCCCATCAATCGAGTTCCTAACGTGGTAATGAACGTCCGATTCGATTTGCCGACATTTACCGTGCTCTACGATCCCGCCCTAGTGCCTCCTGGTGAATACTTTTGGCACTAAGGCTGACCGGGAGACGACGGTTTGCTAACTCATACACTCGGACTATATACAGTAAAACCTCTCTAAATCGACCGAACATGGGACCGATTTTAAGTGGTCCATTTAGGGAGGTGGTCGGTTTAGAGAGTTAGAATATCCTTACAATGGTAGTTTTGGGATCCAAATAAAGCATTCGATATAGGGGAGTGCTCTATCTGTGGAGGGGTAGGTATAGAGAGGTGTATATAGCTTATTCATTACCATGCAATGAGTAACCTCTTCCCATGACCACTCTTCTTAAAGGTACATAATGAGATGAACATCTGATATTGTTTAAACATAAGCAAGTCCATATTCCACATGCTTAGACTCTCAGTAAACAGTAATTTAAGCAGAGAACAGCTATTTAATTCATTCTCTTGCATCTGTCAACCCTTCAAGGTTCCAATAGGAATGGCAAACAAAGCCACATAGGTGTTACATAGGTGTTATAGTGTTACTTTCGCATAATCCTAAATAACCTGCCTGCAGTTAATCCAAGATAAACTGTGTAAATATAGTCCGAAGGCACATGTGTACACGTCACCTCAGTGTAAAATTTCCCGATATTTAGACATTGGCGGATGTGTGAACTAGTCTATAGTAATTACAATTGTATATAAAAAGGTAAAGGATATATAAATCCAGAGACATTAAGGTATTATGTGGTGCTGGTGATCCTTTGCTGAGTTAATATAAACATTATAGATAGTGTGAGAGGGGCACTTCTTTAGTGTGACAGAGCCTTGGGAGCTCTGCTCACATACCCCCTCCCCCCCAAGTATTATTTATGGATCACTGCACACCCACCCACAACAGGGCACTGTAGCAATAAACAACCAAGGCTTGGATACAGGCAGGTTGGATGTTCATTGGTTGGTTGAAGAATGCCTAGTGCGGATTGGAGGAGCTGATCAGGTGTGGCAGCCATCTTGGATTCATGAGACTATATAGTAATAAACCTGAGGGTGTAAGCTCTCCTTCTGTGCACTTTCTACTCTACCATTCTCTTGCATGTAGTGATTTCATATTTAGCCTACCTTCACAAGCACAGCTGCCAGCTGCCAACTTTACATCAGGTTACATTTCAACATATATCCTTTGTGTAAATTTAATCGCAGTAAACATGGGTACTGATGATCATATATAACATGGCTAAATATCATCTGAGGTCACATGTGGAAATATAGTCCTAGAGCGCCTATTGCCACCTCATCCCAGACAATATATCTACATTTGTATCCTATAGATTGATTGATTGGTGGTTTCTTTATGCCGTGTCGGCAGGATAGACCATGTTCCCAGCGAGAATTGTTTGTTTTTTATTCAACTATCGCCTTTACATATAATGTAAAAGCATACAATCAAAATCATATAATTTGTGTTCAAGGTAAATACAATAGATGAAAGAATTAATTGATACAAATTCTTTTAATAAACTAAATGAGGTGGTCCAGATCAGCTGTCCTGAGAGAGGCTAAAATGTCTTGTTTTACTTTGGTAAAAAGGTCATGCATGCTGTTTGCAGTGTAAAACTGTTGGTGCAGTGCCATAAATTCCAAACAGATTAGTCAAATGTGTTTGAATGTCAGTGGGGACTGACATCCAATACATTCAGCAGGAAAACATGTGTTAGCCATGAGTGGCCAATATGGCAGCAGGTAAGGACCACTTGTTCCCGCCGACCCCCCACATGAGACCGTGGTGGTTTTCCCACAGACCGTTCAATTTCATGCAATTTGCTAATGTTTTCATCCCACTCCGTTTGCCATTTAGATTTGATGTGGGAGGATATTATTGGTTTCAGATCAGAGTGGTATATCATATTGGGTTCAACATCATAGTTCAGAGCCTCCTTCACAGCCTGATCAGCTCATTCATTTCTGTGGATGTCGGCATGGCCAGGAACCCAACACAAGTGGATGTCATATCCATCGTTTGCCAGCTGGATCATTTTGTAAATGACTTTTGCCATGAAAGGGTGGTCTGTTTTTAGCCCCGCAACAGGTTGCAGGCAGGAAAACTAATTGCTGTATATGACAGATTTAGTGTAGTTGGCTAGTTCAATGACTTCCAATGCAAAGAAGGAGTCCTCTGGCTTCCGCCATAACAATTTTGCTCTGATCGGGCACGCCAAATTTCTTGTGCTGGCAAAGTCCCACAGCAGCTGCCTGGCTCAGGTCTTTTGAACCATCGGCATACATGGAGAAGTGGTCTTCAAACTGGCCTTCAATCTCTGCATACAGTGGTTGATACTCAAGTGGATGTGTCCCAGACTTCCTCAGTTTCGTGAGTCGGAGGATGACCGGTGGCTTTCTCAGTGACCACGGGGGATGTTCTTGGACCTGGGTATCCTCGAATATATCTATGAGGTTTCACGCGGAGCACCAGGCGCCAAATGAAATTTGGCTTGGCTTCATCCTTGGACTCGTTGTGTGTCTCAAACACACAACTGTATGCAGGATTCAATGCATTTGTCTTTAATTTAACAAAATAGTGCCAGTTTGGTTCTCCTATTGTCAAGTGATGGTTCATTGACTTTGACATATAGGCTCTGAAATGGAGAGGTGCAAAAGGCATGGAGGGCCACACACAGCCCCTGGTGATGCCATGTCTCCAGCAGCCCAATATACAACTTCCTTCCGGAACCGTATATTATGCTGCCATAATCTAGCCGTGACCGAACTAAGGTTCAGTACACTCTGACTAGAACGTCTCTTTCCACTCCCTACTCTGAACTGGACAGCACCCTCAGAACATCTAGCATTTTCAGGCATCATGTTTTGAGGTATTTGATGTGAAGCATGAAAGACAGCTTCGTGTCAAAAGTGAGATCCACAAATTTGGTTTCTTTGACAACTTTTATGGGATCCCCATCCAGGGTCAGACCTGGTTCCGCATGCACTCTGCGCAACTGGCAGAAGTGCATGCAGACTGTCTTGGCCTTGGAAAATCAGAATCCATTCAGAACTGTCCATGGGTGAATCCCATTTATACACAATTGAAACTGGCTCTCAATGACATTCATACCAGTAGCTCTTTTGTACAAAACAAAGTCGTCCAGGAAAAGACTACAGGAGACCCCCTGTTTAACAGCAGCAGCAATACTGTTGACCTTGACTCCAAAAAGAGTCATTGCCAGTAGACTGCCTTGGGCTACTCCCAATTCCTGCAAGTGCAAACTGGAATATGTACTTTTGATGTGGACGCAAAAATACCTGAGTGCTAGAAAATTCTCCCCATGCTCCATCAGCCAGTGTCACCTCTGCCTCAGCTGGTGCTGCATCCCTCTTTGGCGCCTGCACCTCAGCCTCAACTTCAACCACTTGGTGTGGCTGATCACACCATACCTCCTCTGGCACCGTCTCAATGGCAACCTGCTGCCAGCACTGTGAGTGGGCCCTGGGCATCAACTCCAGTTGCCAAAGGCAGTACCACTCCCACAGCAGCGGCAACTGGAACATCATCAGAGTCGAACTTGTGGGGGCTGTCAGGTATCTCTAATATGTGTTGGGGGTATCTAATAGACATCTTCCCCTCGTCAGCCCCAATGTCACCATCAGGGGGCCCAATGATGAGACTGTGAAGTGAATGTGTAAATAGGTGTAACTAGGTGTTTATTATTATGTATTATGTTCCTTTCTTGTCTTGGAGGCGGTGTTGGGGTTAGGAACAATGTTGATATCTGCCAGGTTTTCTCGCTCTCTTCATGCTCTGGAGACAAAGTTGTGGTTCTCACTCTCTGGACGATCCAGCTGCTGGTTATACAGGCCTGGGTAGTGCATCCTCATTAGGTTGTGCACAACTGTGCAATTGGTGATGATGACCTTCACAGTGGAGGGGTGGTGCTGCATAGTCATCAGCAGCACCTGGAAGCGGTTGGCTAGGATGCCAAAGGCATTCTCCACCACTCTCCTAGTGCAGGAGAGCCGGTAGTTGAAGAGTTGCTCCTCATTTGTCAACCCCCACCTGATGTATGGCTTCACCATGGTTGGCCGCACGGCGAAGGCATCATCACCGATGAGGAAATATGGCACACTCTTCTGGCCGTTCATGATTGTTTTGGGGTCCAGAAAATCAATGGTGCCTCCTTCAGTGCCTGCCTGCAGCTCCGAGTCATTGTACATCTGGGCCTCAGATGTCGAGCCCATACCCCCAAGATCTGCCCAGATGAACTTGTAGTCCACATCTGCAAGCACCAACAGGACCACGGACTAAAACCCCTTCTAATTGTAATAAAGTAACCCACTGTTTGGAGGGCACCGGCAGGCGATGTGCTTCCCATCCAGGGCTCCACAGGTATGGGGGAAGATCCACTTCTCCAGGAATTGGGTCAGTGATGGCACGCCATCCTTGTGGAGTCGCGGGCATGTCATGACCTCATCCAGGTACTCATTGATGATGGCCTGACACACTTCAGGGGCGATGAGCGAGTGTTTGTTGTGGGGGACCCTCCACCCAAACTTCATCGATGAGTATTTGTTCCCAGATGCCAGGTGCTGCAGAGTAAGCGTGATCTTCAGCCCAGGCTCGAGCGGCACCCTGTATGTTGTGTACTTGTTGCCGATTATGGGTCCTCCTCTCGCCACAATCTCATCAAACATCTGGGGAGCCATCCATGTAAATTTGACAAATGATGTAGTGTCCTCACAACCCAAACTGTAGCTGCCTCCCGATCCACGGTCTGACTCACGTTCTCTGCTTCTGCATCCTCCTTTTGCTATCGACACAGGCTGCCAGAAAAGAAGAGCCAGGCTGGAGAGATCTAGCTCATACTGGTAATGGCACTCGGTAGGGATGCTGGAACCTGTGGATGGTGTGTAGGGACATCCATCCTCTCTAAAGAGTTGAGCAGGTCTGCTGGAAGAAGCCAGGTGGTGCCTTGATATACCAACCGCAAACACGCTGGTGATATACTGGGGATACGCTCATGATACGCTCACAAGACATTAGGGATACACTCGCATACACTAGCATACATGCGCTTCGCTTGTTTAGGCTCGCTTATGCTCGCATACATGAACATACATGAACATACATGAACATAATGTTGTGAGTATGTTATATATGTCAGAGACATGCACGGGGCGCCGGTTGTACGTATGGCTAATGTGTACCAATGTATGCCAATGTATCCCTAATGTGTTCCTAACATACACCGAGGTACACTTAACATGCACATAGTGTATGAGGATTGTAAGAGCCACACCTCAACACATGTTGGACATTTTGAACATGTACAACACATTTTCATAGCCTTGACGCACCCCAACATAAGACAATGTATAATGACATATCCCAAATGTACCCAGCATATGCCCAATGTATATGTAACGAATGACGATGTACACCAACATGTTGGTCGAAAATCACATAAGTCGGCATATGCTAAGGCTATACGTCGTAGTGTGACAGGCTGGTATGATTACACCGGCGCTCCCAACATGTGAATCATCTCCGGGTCATCCTCCTTCCCCCTTCAACCCCCTCCAGGCCTCTCTCTCTCACACCTACCATTAAGACAGCACACATACCACACACCGCAGCCCCTCAATCACTCCTCCCACCGACCATTAATACAGCACACACCACCCCACACACAACACCACATACACCACACACCACATACCACACACCCACATCCATCCCTCCCTCCCACCGACCATTAATACACCATACACACCACATCCCACACCCCACACCTCACACCCCACACCCCACACTCCATACCCAACACAGCACACACCACACAGCACACACCACCCACCACACACCACGCACCACACACCACGCACCAGCCACCACACGTCACCCACCACACACCACCCACCACCCACCACACATCACACATCACACACCACCAACCACATACCACACACCACACACCACACACCACACACCACACATCACACACCACACACCACACCCCACACATCACACATCACACACCACATGTCACACATCACACACCCCACACCACACACCACACACCACACCTCACACATCACACACCACACATGGCATACCACACACCACACACCACACATCACACACAAGCTCCGTCCCTCCCTACCTCACACCCACACCATTAAGACGCCACATGCACCCCACACTCACCCCACACACACCACACCCCACACACCACACACACTCCCTCCCTGGCGAGCTACCCGCCAATTCGAGGTGCGGATAATACACAATTATTCATACGTCCGCCCAACCCCCTCAGGGCCTTGATAAGTGGGCCTCCAAATAAGACATGCCCTGGGGACCTAGTGCCTGACAGTCCCCGGACTCTCGCCGCACAGACACCCACACCCTCACCCTCACCCCCATCCCCCCCATCCCCCATCCCCATCCCCAACCCCCATTTTTTAGAGCGCACTGTCATCGCTTCCATTGGCAGCACCGCCATCATTACTTCCCTCCTCCCCCCGCCACCACCAACAACTCCACGGACACACCGACCAATCTATACAGTCCATGTTTTTATGCGCACACTGTGCACGTCAGTCAGTCCAGTTGGTGTTGTACACTGTAACTGCACGCACTCGCTTCAATCGATGGCATCCTTTGTTTTCAGTTAATGTCCTTTTATTTTGAGTTTGATTTACTTAGGGAGGGGAGGGGGGTGATAGAATTACACGTGTTCACTGTCAGATATTGATCCGATAAAGTAGCATCAGGTTGTTAGCAGTATATCTGCTGGAGTGGGTGGAATTAGGACAATGTTGCGGAGCACCAGCAACACCACCACCATCAGCATGACCACCACAGCCACCACCACCATGGGTGCGTGGACGGGGGCTGGGTGGTAGGTTGGGATGGCGGAGGGTGGGATGGTGGGATGGTGGGCGGGTTTGAGGGTGGAGGTTAGGAGGGTGGGAGCGTAGGAGGTGATATCATGGGTGGGTGGGATGGTGGGAGGGATGTAGGGTGGGATCGTGGGATCGTAGGAGGGTGAGATCGTGGAGGGTGGGATCGTAGAGGGTTGGAAGGTGGATGATTGGGATGGTGGGGAGGGTGGGAGTGTGCGAATGGTGGAGAGTGGGAGGGTGGGAGAGTGGGATGGTGGGATAGTGGATGGTGGAGGGTGGGATGGTGTGATTGTGGGAGCGTAGGAGGGTTAGATCGTGGGAGCATGGGATGGTGGGAGGGTTTGAGGGTGGGATGGGGGGATCGTAGGAGGGTGATATCGTGGAAGGGTGGGATGGTGGGAGAGTGGAGGTGGGAGAGTGGGAGGGTAGGGAGGGTAGGAGGGTAGATGGGTAAGGGGGTAGTAGGGTGGGAGGGTAGGAGGGTAGGAGAGTAGGAGGGTAGGAGAGTAGGAGGGTAGGAGAGTAGGAGGGTAGGAGAGTAGGAGGGTAGGAGAGTAGGAGGGTAGGAGGGTAGGAGGGTGGGATGGTAGGAGGGTGGGAGGGTAGGAGGGTGGGACGGTGGGAGAGTGGGATGGCGGGATGGTGGGATTGTTGGTGGGAGGGTGGGATAGTGGAATGATGGGATGGTGGAATGATGGGATGGTGGGATGGTGGAAGGGTGGGATGGTGGAAGGGTGGGATGGTGGGATGGTGGGAGGATGGGATGGTGGGCGGGTGCGAGGGGGGAAGGGAGCAGGGAGAGAGGACAAAACCCACCCCTTTCAGGACGGAGGTAACATATCGATATGTGAACACTTGCCCGTCTTTGTCTCAGTTGCTGGGTTTTCTGTTATACTTGCGATATTGGCTAATAACGCCCTCTTCCCACCTTCTCCTCACCCCTCCACGCCGCCTGCGCTTACCAACATTTTACCGGTGAATTCCACCAAACTTCAGGCCTGCGTGCCCTGGGGCCATTTGAAGCATATAAATATACCCCAGCTTCGCTAAACCAATTACTGCATTTAACAGCAGTAAGGTGGCTTTGGAAACTAGTCTTAGATTTCTGGTGAAAGACAATGAGTTTGCAAAGTTTCTTCCTTTATTTCATCAATGTCTTGTGGCTGGGAGTGAGTATTTCTAGTTACATTCCACATCATCCCACGGGTTCGAACCCTGGTCGAGTCAAACCAATGACTTGACAGTTTGTACTTGTCGCTTCCCAGCCAGGCGTTCAGCATTAGTTGGGCAGGACAAAAACTGATCGGGTCAGTGTCAGGAAAATGTGACTCAGTGGGAAATAGGTTCATGGTGTTGTGGGCCTGGCCTCCGATGGGGGAGCACTATGAAGCCGCTATGGGGGCCCTTTGTCACAAGTTCGTACCCCTCGTGATATGACCTTCGATGTTTCCAGGACGTAAACTCCAACAACCAACTAATCAACCATCCCACTTTTCTCCCCACCCTCCCCACCCTCCCCACCCGCATTTCACTTACCGCTACCATGATAGAGCCCCTCCCCCCCACTTACCTCCAAGCCTCCTACCCCCCCCCCCCCCCATCCCCGTCCATCCTATCCATCTCGTACCACACCCATCGTCACCTTCCCCCCGATGTGCATATTTCAATACAAATTGTTACAAACTCTGTAATGACTGGACGGCCATCCCAACGACAATGGAGGGCGCGAAGGGTGGGGTGAGGAGGGGGGTGGGCAGGGGGTGAGGAGGGGGATGGGGAGGGGGTGTGCGAAGCCACGGGCAAGGGGAGAGGTGAGGTGGATGAGGGAGGGGAGAATCGCTGAGACCGGGGTTGGGTGATGGGGCGGGCAAAGGGAGGTAATGGGGTGAGGGAGGGGAGAATGGGTGAGACCGGGGTTTGGGGGATGCAGGCTAAGAGGGTGAGGGAGGGTTGGGTGGGGGGGGGGAGGGTGGGGAGTTGGGAATTTGGACGGGTGAGTGCTAGGTGATTCCATAGTTTGAAAAAGGGAAAAGTGGCACTGTGGGAAGGCAAGTGATAATTTCACTCTGTAAATACGGCCGTCGGCCGGCGAACGACGCGAGCAACTTGTAATGCTATTTGTCACGCAATTGCTTTGGCACAGGGATAGAAGGCGAGGAGCAGGGGCGCGAACAAAGGCATTATGGGTAAGTGCTGGTGCTAGCACTGGGCCTGGTGGTGGTGCTGGTCATGGTGATGGTGGTGGTGTTGCTGGTGCTAGTGCAGGTGTTGGTGTTGGTGCTGGTGCTGGTACCGTTGACAGTTACGAATAACGCACTTAATATATTACATTATCATATCTGCTTTTTAATAATGCTTCTTTGGTGATATTGCAGTGCTAAACCCTGCTTCTAATCCGGGCCGCTAGGACGATAAGTGTATGTAGATATGATTACTGATTACCTTCTAAACCAAGCGGGGAGGAGCCGTGGACTTGTGAACCAACATCACCCGCGACACCGACCGGCTCCCCCCAGCCCCCAATCCACCCCCGCCCGCCCAGACCCTCGCCCCAACACGCCTCAGTGTCGTCCATCACTGACTGAGAATTACACCGGAAGTACTTAGCCACAGCGCTAGCTATCGATCTGCGCGTGCATATATTCTTAACAGCTCCGAGACGCTGTTAATAAGCGCGGGAATCCATTTGGGTGCGTGAATTATTTAGAGCCTTCACAAGCTGATATTGAATCCGCGGCGAGCAGATATTTTTGTTGGTGTAGGGGTGTCGGGTTGTGGAGTTGTGGAGTGTATTAACTGTGGGGGTATGGGGGTATGGTGTGTAGGGTGTGGAGATGTGGGTGTGTGGTGCTGACCGGGAGTGGTGCTTCGGGGTGGGGTGTGGGTTATGGGCGTATGGTGTGTGTGGTGATGTTGGTGTATATGTCTATGGTGTAGATGGTGTTCTGGAGGTGTGGGGCATGGCTGTGGGTGGAGGATGTGGGGCTGTGGGGATGCGGTTGTGGACCTATGATGATGGGGTGCTCTGGGGTATGTGGTGCTGAGGGGATGTGGCTGGAATGTTTGTTTGTTGTTGTTTTACATCCTAGCTGTAGGTGTGGGTTTGTAGGTGTTTGGGTGTGTGGGTGTGTGGGTGGGTGGGTATGTGGGTGTGTGGGGGGGTGGGTGTGTGGGTGTGGGGGTGGGTGGGTGTGTGCGTGTGGGTGTGTGGGTGTGTGGGTGTGTGTGTGTGGGTGTGTGGGTGTGTGGGTGTGTGGGTATATGCGGGTGTGTGGGTGACTTACCCAATGGGTGTGTGTGGGTGTGTGGGTGTGCGTGTGTGTCGGTGTGTCGGTGTGTGGGTGGGTGGGTGCGTGGGTGTGTGGGTGTGTGGGTATGTGGGTGGAGGATCTGGTGCTGTGGGGATGGGGGATATGGGGATGCGGGAGCTGCGGTGCTCTGACTGAGAAACACGGAGAGAGGGAGGAGCCGTTTGATGTGATTCCTGACAGCAACGAATTCACTGGGAGCCACTTCCACCCACACCCACCCACTTCTCGCGCCACCCACTGCATATTCATCCTCCTTCACCCCCCACAAAGCAATCCATGCATACCACCCGAGGGAACCAACCATTATCACACGGCCGCAATTAATTTACATAGACTATGCCTGCCCCCCCCCCCCCCGCCAGGCCCAGGCCCTGCCTTAAATATGCAGTATTATGTAGCAGATATGGAAATGGCCGCTCCGATTGGATTGCAGGGTGAGCGAGCTGTCCCTGTGTGTCGCTGTGTGTGTGTGTGTGTTGGAGCGGGAGGTGTAAAACCGGCATGTGTACCCTGCTGCGTATGCAAATCTCATAATGAGTCAGCGTATAGGATTTACAATGTGGCGAGATTTCAATTAGGCTCCGCCAGGTGGCGCTTAGAGGGTGACCTCAGCTCCCTATCCCCGCAATCTCTGTCGCGCGCTCTCTCTTATCTCTGTCCTCCCACTATCTCCCCTCTCTCATGCCTGTCACTCAGATCTCTCCTCCCTATATAATATCCCTCTCTCCCACCTATCTCTCCTCTCTACATGCTCCCTCTCTCTCGCCTATCTCTCCGTTGTCTTCCCTCTCTCTCCGCTCTCCCTCAATTATCGCTCCCTCTCTGCGCTTCCACCTCTCATCCCTCGCTCTCCCTCCTTTCACTCTCCCTCGCTTCTCTACATAGTTCTCCTGTCCACCTCTCTGTCTTCTCTTTCTCGCCTCTCTCCTATCTCCTTCTCCTCTGTCTTCCCATTTCCCCCCCTCCCCCATCTCGCTCTCTCCCCTGTCTCCGCTCTCTCTACATCTCTATCATTTTTATTTTCTACCTCGCCCTCATCGCTGCCTCTGGTTGCATCTCGTTGCCTCTCATTGCCTCCCCTTGCCTATCCTTGTATATCGCTGCCGCTCGTTAGCTCTCCTGGCCTCTTGCCCCTCCTCTCGCTGCCTCTCGCTCTCCCTCCATGCCTCTCGCTTCCTCTTGCTCTTTCACGGTCCCCCTTGCTGTCACTCCTTTCCTCACGATTCCTGTCACTCTCTCCCCCTCCCCGATGCTCCCAGTCCCACATTCCCATGTGCACCCACGCACTCGCTCCTTATTGCTGTCCCGGGGGTAATATCACTCTCTACCGTCAAATATTCATGTCACCATCACTGACTCTCCCTCGTGCTCTCGCACTTCCACTTGCTCGCTCCCATTCCCTTTTCCCAAAACAAGCTATGTTTTTTAAGGTAAATATTTTATTTATCTGAATATATATATTGTCAGTGTTGGAGCACTGGTCTTCCAGCTGTTGGAATGATCGCATTTGATCTGTACATAGTGGAAGTGGAATGTGTTGCATTGTGTGCAGTACAACCCATTCTGAGCATAAAAAGAAAGTGGGGGACTAGCCTATGCTGCATAGTGTACATCATAGGTACCCAGCATAGTGCAAGGTATATGCATCAAGATAGAGTGTGCAGTAATGTAAACTAGTGGTTAAATCATATGCTGTGTTTGTATATCAGTTAGATTTGGTTTTAATAACAGTTAGACTTTAAATAATGCCATGTTGTGCATGTATAGTGGTTTGTGTTGTGTGCCTTGCTGGTTGAAGATGTAGCTATTAAGTGGTGGTAATGGGTCTCAAGTAGTGGTAGTGGGTCTCGAGTCATTGAGTTATAATAGTTATTTGTCACATGTGGATCAGGGGGTGGGGGGGGGACGGGTTCATGGGCAGGGGGGCAGACATGCAGGGAGAGAGCAGGCATGAGAGAGGGCAAAGTCAACCGGTCATTCAGCAGGTCGTATTATATATTTGCAGTGTCAGCTTTTGGGCCTGAATAACCAGGTGAGCTCTTTATGCTTTTTTAAAGGCAAGGATCAAACCCGCTTCTCTGGTTTTGGTTGGGAGTTCATTCCACATGACACTTCCTTTGTAAATCGGAGCTCTAATTAACTTATTTGTATTATGGTTCACCTCTCCCCCCTACTGGTGCCCTCCCTCGCGCAAACGCATTCTCTGTAGTCTCCACTTTCTGCTGACACAAGTCAAATAATATCCTAGCGCATAGACAGCAGTTAACAGGCGAAAAACAGTGTGGCTAGAATAAGGTAATGGACTCCGGCCGTCGCAGCTACAATATACAGACGGCAGACTTAATCACCTTCAACATTGACAGCAATTACCATGTCCATAACTCGGTATGTATTAATCAACACTACTTTATGGGCATTTAAATTAAGGACCGCTTGATATTGGATATTGAGAGTTGTCATTCCAATTATGGCGTGCCATAAATGGAATAAAGCAATATTGCTGTTAGACCACCTATAAAGTGCATGGCATATCGTGGTGACATTATGATGTGACATTTTTATTTGAAACATGGGATTCAATGATTAATCCTGCGAAATTTCAATTGCAGACAATAGTTTGTGTCCAGGGTATCAGTGTATTGCTCCTTGCCCTGTCCTGTCCTATGTAGTAATTGTGCACCCCAGGTGATACAATACTGGGCTTTTAAGGTTAACACCAGGATTTTGCGAGAATTTCAGCTCTCCCTGTAGTGGGGAACCGATCAGATTTCGTGTAAATGGTCATTCATACTCTTTCATCGAAAGTCAGAAGTGAATTCAATCATGTGTGTGCTACACGGATCGGCCTTTATGGTGTCCTGCTTTGTTATATGTGAATTCGTTAGGCATCTCACCAGTGGGATACGCTATGGCCTGTAACAAATGTATTTATTGACTGTCGGCCAGCCTGATTAAATCTCTTTTCAAATATGTTTGAATATATATATATATATATATATATATAATATTTATATATGTA
>CM059196.1:52891392-53083470 GCA_030323885.1 Branchipolynoe longqiensis | reverse complement strand
CTTTTGAGCGAAAGATGTTTATTTCGCAAGAAGGGTTACAGGATATTGGATGGTGGATGCAACATATAGCAAGTTCACCAAATCCAATCCGCATGGCGGAACCTAATACAGTAATTACTACTGATGCTTCGTTAGAAGGTTGGGGAGCTCATCGAGATGGGGTCACAACAGGAGGTAGATGGCTTGATGATGAAAAATCAGACTATATTAATGCACTAGAATTGCGTGCTATTTATCTGGGCTTACGTAGTTTAGTAAAGATAAATAAATCACAGGTTAGAATACTAACTGATAATACTACTGCCATGGCATATATTCGTAACATGGGTGGAACCAAATCAAAGTCTTGCAATCAGTTATCTAAACTGATTTGGAACTGGGCACAGGCTCAACAAGTCTGGCTGACTGTAGCGCATATTCCAGGGTCACAAAATACACTTGCAGATTATAAAAGTAGAAATTTCCATGACCATTTAGAGTGGTCTCTCTCTACACCTTTGTTTAACTTCGTTTGTGAAAAATGGGGTACACCTGAAGTTGACTTATTTGCATCACGAAATAATAACAAGTTACCCTGTTATGTTTCTTGGCATCCTGAACCGGATGCTTGGAAAGTAGATGCGTTTGCTATTACCTGGGAAAATAATTATTTTTATATTTTCCCACCATTTAGCATTATCAGCCGAGTAGTGAGAAAAATCGGCTTGGAAGGGACACATGCGATACTGGTGGTGCCCGATTGGGACACGCAACCTTGGCTGCCAGCAGTTTCACAACTGGCAAAAGATCGTATACGATTCCCAAGAAAACTCGGGAATCTGACGCACCACGGACCGCTAGTGGTTCACGGCGACGTGTCAACGACGCCCCTATTGGCATTCCTTTTCTAAGGAAGCAGCTACAGCAATTTGGATTGGACAGAATTACTGAGGATAGGATAGTATCGGATGCCTGGAGGCCAGGAACTGTCAAAATGTATACAACCTATTTAAAGAAATGGGGTGTACATTGTTTGTTAATGAAAGTTAAGCCAACAAATCCAAAGATTTCACAAGTAGCTCGGTTTCTTCGTTCTCTAGAGGATGAAGGACTTTCCTTTGGATCGATTAATGCGGCGAGGTGTGCGTTATCAATTATATTACCTAGAATTGATGGCGAAACAGTTGGAAAACATTATGTTATTTGTTATTTACTTCGTTCAATTTATCAAAGGAATCCTCCAAAACCAAAGTATAGTCGGTTTTGGGATGTTTCTATAGTATTTAAGTTGTTTCAGGCTTGGCCTCACAACTCGTGGTTAGATATAAAACAGTTAGGTTTTAAGGTCGCGGTCCTGTTATTGTTAGTAACCGGACACAGAGGACAGACGATTGTTGCTTTATCCTTAACTGGATTAGAAATAGACAAGCAACAAGCTACGTTTGATTTAGAAAAATTGCTTAAATCGAACACGTTAGGTGACCCTTTATCAACGGTTCACTTAGACTGTTTTCCGAATGATCGGAAATTATGTGTTGTGTCGGCCATACGGGCTTATATATACAAGACAAAGGATTTACGTGCATCACAACAACTATTAGTGAGCTTTATAAAGCCACATAAGGCGATTTCACGAGACACACTTGCCAGATGGACAATTACGGTGTTGAAATTGGCTGGAGTGGATACGAGTAAATACTCTTCCCACTCAACTAGAGGAGCCATGGTCTCCAAGGCACGGGTGCTTGGTATTTCTGTGAAAAGAATACTAGCGCATGCAGGCTGGAAGACGGCTAAGTCGTTTGCAAAACATTATAATAAACGACTAGAAAAGCCTACCGGCGTTGCAAAGCGTCTTCTCGCCAACTAACAAGAATAGGTGAGAACAAAAATTTAGAATGTTATAATAATAAGAAAGAATGATATTAAGGATAAAAATGAATTATGTAAAGGTCTCCCTAGCCTGAGGCTAGCCTGAGGCTGTTTACCGAGGTAAAATAGTATAGTTATACGAGTCTTACCTTGGTACAGATGATGGATAACTGTTGTTTTACCGAGGTATAAGCCTCGGATAGATGTGGGCTAGGGCCCTCCCGCCACACCCTGCCACATCTATTCCGTTGGTGTACCTTTTCGGTAAAGTAATAGTATCCATTGTTTGAAAGTCATTTTTATCCTCAATAAGTAGGTTAAGATTGCTGGTACCGGACGTGCTTACCTCTCCCTAGCCCACATCTATCCCTCGGTAAAACAACAGTTATCCATCATCTGTACCAAGGTAAGACTTGTATAACTATACTATATATATATATATATATATATATAAATCATCAAATCTGACCATCCGAGCAGGTCTTGAGGCGGTAGTGACCAGACCGACCTGATATCAGGGTGGCCAGGAGCCAGTCACAGGTGGCACCCTAGTGGCGGACGCAGGAACTAACTCCTATGACAGTATGATAGTAGGTAACAACTAATACATAGAAGAGAACTGATAAGTGGTAGTGTCCTTGTTTATATTCCCATAATAGATTATAGAGCACATCTTGCTGGGAGTTGCAGGTTGGTATGGGTGATAGAACTGCTAGCAATGGTTCTAATGATAGTGATAGTGTAATATGAATAGTCTGCACTCACCTCTCAGGCAAGGGCCGCCATAGACAGGTTGGTGTGGATAGGGTGATTGCATCAGGGTGCTTGGGTAGTGTAATGGTTAGCCCGCTATTCATTGAATAACAAGAGGATGTAGGTTCGAATCCTGGTCTATGTTGGGTGGTTGTTGGAGTTTTACATCTTGGTAACATCTAAGTTACTATCAGGACGGGTTCCAATATGTATTTGCAATATTTCCTATTTTCCTCAGTGCTATGACAATACTGGTACTGCCCCCAGCTCTGCCAATTTGGATTTCCACCACTGTGTATAACTTACAGTGTCATCAAAGGCCGGTTGCTCTCATACCATGTCTATGTGGTATGGGAGGTTAAAAATCCCTTGGGTCGGTAAAAGTGTAGGCTTGGGCTTTCTATCGATCAGCAGTGGAATGAGGAAGACCAGTCATCTATGACTGAAATTTCCCCTGCTTAAACAACTAATGGACCAACAACAACAAAAAAAACAGACTCAGAGGATGTTGTTTATAACTGCATTGTCACCTAGCCTGAAAACAAGTGTCGCGATGCTGATAACATACTTTATTAGTTGCCTTTATTTACAAGAAGATAAAACCACTGGAGCCGACCTGAACCATTGTTCTCAGACGGGAAGCGGGTATTTTGGAAAAGGAGAATGTCAGGAAGATGGATGTGATTGAGGTTCGGAGGTATTGACTGTGTCCTTTTACAGCTACATCGTTGGGTCTGCAGATCACTTTCTGTAACAGGGGTGTTAAATAACCCACTACAAAAAGGTTGGCTGGTTGTTGGAGCTTTACGCCCTGCAAACAGTTATGGTCATATCAGGATGGGTAGCGACTTGTGAGAGTGCACACTCATGGCAATTATAAAATAGTGCTGCCCAAATGGGAGACCTATATTGCCAGGACGTAATTCTCCAACAACCAACCAACCATACAGTTTACCGCTACCTCATTCCTCACACCAACACATACATATATTGTTATACTACAGAACAAACCAATAGTCAAGACATCTTGACTTACGAAAACATGCCCCAAATAACATCCAAGTCCTACTGCTTACAAAACAACACAATGAATGAAAGAGTATCTGACCGCACTGAACTAAGAATAAGGAAGGGTCCTGGTATCTACCTGAATTAAACATCCTAAGCCAACATCTAAAACCTTTTATGTAAATTTGAAATGATTTAATGTATTTCATACTCATTACTTACTGCATTTTGTACACTATAATTTTTTTTAATATTGTGTATAAATACCAAGACTTACGGCCAGAAGCCCAGTGCCCATGGCATTGACAAAAAAATTTCAGGAATAAAATTAATTTACCAAGAAAAAGATGTTCGTTCTTCCATTGACGTCAGAGCGTGTGTTGCTAATAGAAATCGTATATTACCAAGGTGACGGTCTTTAGCATTGTGGAACTTGAAACATGTTACAGGTACTATTGTAGATTCCCGGGTGTCTCTTTGTTGGGTTGATTATATGGTGCACCATATCTGGTTCTAGTATCAAGGGCTGACAT
Organism: Branchipolynoe longqiensis; assembly: GCA_030323885.1. NCBI lineage: Eukaryota > Metazoa > Annelida > Polychaeta > Phyllodocida > Polynoidae > Branchipolynoe > Branchipolynoe longqiensis. Next base: position 53,079,325 of record CM059196.1, on the reverse strand, counting down.
ATTGAGAGATCTATAATATCATCTTTCGCCGCGAAAATACGTCAGTTCTGAGTTCCTGCACTATGTTCTTCCTAAACCATGTCCCTGAGTATTTTCTTATCCACTATTGGAAAATGTCTGAAGGATAGATGTGTGACATGCTGATAATTAGGTAGCAGTTGCCAGGGCCATTTAGTAGTGACGACTCTCGGTAAGCAGTGGCAAGACTTACCGGTGTGGGAAAGTGCTTAACAATCCATGTCCATGATTGGCTAACACGTGCCAGGATCGGTCAGCATTGACCACGGTTGGTAGCGAGTGGCCAGATGTCATAACATGTGATCAATAGTCGGTATCCAGTGGTCATTAGTCAGTAATAAATGGTCATTTGTCGGTAATAAGTGCCCGTTAGTCGGTAACCAATTCCCCATTAGTCCGTAGGCAATGCCATATTAGTCGGCATGCAATTCCTGTTAGTCGGTAACCAGGGCCAATTTGTCGGTAATCACTGCCCATTAGTCGGTAATCAGTATTCATTAGTCGGTAATCAGTGTCCATTAGTCGGTAATCAATGACCATTTGTCGGTAACCAGTGGTGCACATTGGCAGTAACCAGTGACCACTAGTTGGCATACATTGTAGTCGGTAACCAATCAATGGACATTTGTCAGTAACCACTGGTCAGGATCGGTAATGAAATGAACAGCATTGGTAACCAGTGACCAGTAGTCGGTAACTAGTTGCAATGATCGCCAGCCAGTCGTCAATAATCGGTGACCAATTGCCAGGATTGCTAATCAGTGACCATGAACGGTAGCGAATGACCATCATTCAATACCCAGTGGTGACTAGTCGGTAATCTGGAACCATCAATTCAATGAGCAACTGAACATTCCATATAGAGCGGATAGTATTCCTCCACACAGTTAAATAAACATAACAAATGTAGCCGCCCATATTTCCATTCAGCTGAGCCGGTAGCCTCTTATCTATCCGGTTTCATCGTGATCTTTAGTCTGCGATTGATCGGCACTTTACTTGATCAACCTATTCCGTCTTATGCCTACTGATAACCTACCATGTCGTACCGATTAATACCCAGGCAATGAGAGACTATATTGATGCTCCACTAGGCTATGCATCTCATGGAAAACGTGACTGTATTGGAAAAGTGTTCCACCTGTCGATTGTAAAGGGAGTTCTCTCTTAGGTCTGTTGGATGTTGATCCATGTATTGCCCAACTAATTTTGAGCTGTCTAGACCGCCTCAGCTTTTCTACGATTGAGATTCTCCAATACAGGCATTGGCGAGATATCATAGTAATCGATTTATTGAAAAGGATGCTTAGCTGCATGTACGATGTAGTATTAGGACATTTACATCCTAACATGACCTTAGGTTGCCATAGGACTTGTGCGAAGCTTCAGTTCTGGAGGCTTTATAATGCTGCATCGTTGAGATAACGTGTCCTTACCACGAAGAAGCAATGGCCTAGTCCGTAACCATACGGCGACAGGAGTAAGCTAACCAGTTCTACCCTACTACAGTACTATATAAAGCACTACCAAGGATGCGGTAGTGAAGTACCAACAGAATAAAAGTCTTTGATTTTTCTCGACTTGAGATGGAGCACAATGCCTTGTTGTTTGTTTGTTGGAATTGTACTGAATTGTACTGGCAACATATAAGGTCATATCAGGACAGGTAAGGACCTCTGACAGTGCGCAATTCTGGTGATTTCAAAGTGCTGCCTCACTGGGACACCAGGCTGCCGGCATCATGACACATTATCCATATACTGAACTAACCAGTCCTTGCCATACCTTTTTACCATCTGAGCACCAGGCTAGGAAGCGACAAGTCTCAATTGTGCCAAGTCAAGATTGGTTTGACTCGACCAGGATTCCTACTCCAGAATTCGCAGAGCAAGCTTACGCTCTACTGATTCGGTCACTGCATCTGGTTAGGGACACCATGGCATCCAATATGAAACCTAATGCCTAATGTACCAGGGGAGGGCAAGAAGCTGGGGATTATTCCCGATTGAAATTTCCCCCGTTTAATCAATTACTGTAACAACAATCAAAACAGAAATTGGGGAAGATATCGAGATAGATTGAAGTACATGCGTGCGAGCGAGATGCCCACAACTATTCGATGTTTTTGTTTTTAAAATTTGTTTGTGACAAGTTATTTATTCTGCCCATGATGTATAAGGTCCCATGAGGGTGCTTGTTTTCAACGCTGGACAGCTGTGATACTGGATTGGTCTGGTCCCACACTCAGGAGTGTTTAGCTGATCTTTCTCGGTCCAACCTTTTGCTGTTTTGGGTGTTAGTATTTTCTAAGTCAGTTTTTTTTGTATTCTTTATAGATTTGTCCAAACTGTATATGATAACTTAGCCTACTATGTACATCTACCTGGAAGACATACAGGCCTGCGGGAGAGGATCGTGTCCCTTTGTGTTTTGTTACAGCAACCGTTCACCCATGCCCTGTCCTTAGATAGTACCATTGTGCCAGAACAGCCCTGTACCCTTCAGGACTAGGTGGGATGGTTGTGTTGTATGCTTAGCCATGTTGTATTTCAGGGTGAATCGCATGCATTACCATGCCCTGTCCTGTTCTGCTTTGGTTTGTGCCAGTACACATACCCAGATGGACTGTGCATTATGGTGATAGTCATTTCGATTTCCCTAGTACTTAGAAGGGCTAATTTCCATATTTGTAATATCTACCATCTTTTCTGGCCTGTCTTCTGCTTTTTGTACTAGAACACAACAAGCAGTGACTGCACTCATTACGTCCTGTGTGTGCTTCCATGTCCATTCCCACTAGTTCACAGATCACTGGTGTTTCAGTTAATTGTAACATGGTTGATTGTGCATGTCAGAATTCATCCGTCATATAGAGGATCAGGAAGTCCTTGTTTTGGAACTGAGGGGGTTAGTTCCCTTCTGGTCGAACATCTCCATATTGAATTTCTGAAGAACTCGGTCCACTATCTTGCTGGTTCCTGCGCCAGGATGGGTCTCTGTGTGTACTCTGAATTTCTGGCATGTTTTCCTTTACAGTTCCTCTACTATTTTGCGTGATAGGATTCTCACCCTAGAGTCTCCGCATAGTAGGATTTTTGCTTCCATTTTGCTGGAGTCGTTGTGTGTTGTTTGCATGTTGGTTTGGACGGAAGTGGGTTTAAAAGTGCCATGCATGCGCTTCAGAATGTTCATGCCTGCCAAATTGTTCTCCTTCTATGGGCGTGTCATAAAAGTTTCTCAGTTTATGTTTACCTCATACCAGGCATGCCGTAAGCTTCAGTTGGGTTAAATGTATCCTGTTTTATTACATTATGTTAGTATTATTATAATTAACAATATTTCTATGTTTCCATTAATTTGACACTTAACTTAATTTCTGGCAATTTGCTAGATGCTGTTTCTTGTTTTTTGCAGGAGTTCACCCATTTTGTTTTTGTATCGTGGTTTCATCATTTCTCCTGCATCTGCATTTTGAGGAAATAGTCCTGTGCCCCAGTAGGGGCATCTCATGTATTCCCTGAAGGCTTTACCAGGTGCGTTTAGGATTTTCTCTTTTAGGTCTCTGTTTTGTGTGAATTTGGCCATTACAATGTCCTCCTTCACTTTTTTGCTGGTTTGTATCCACTCTGGCAACCTCCATACTGTTTTCCCGATAGCCTTGATGGTGTATGGTGCGTCTGTTGCTTCAAAAAGTTGCATGATATCAAACTTATTGTGTTATTTAGCCATAACCGAGCAGTAATACTGCTCTGCTGAGCTGTAGGTTTTGCAATCTTTTCCTTGGATTTTGCACTTGTATTGATTGTTGTAGGGGGCATTGTGTCCCTTGAAGGAAATTCCCCAGCTATGCGTTCTTGTTGCCACCCCTGGGTTTATTCCTTCAACAGTCATGTTCCCAAATTCCATTGGTTTGTATACTTTTCCTTCAATTTAAAAGTTTGTTCCTCTCATTCTGGCTGTGGTCTGTTCATTGTTGTCCCTGGCCAGTGTGTACATTTGCTGTACTGTTTGTTCCTCTAGCATTTCCTTTTCAGTCCTGTTGGGCCTAAGTTTGATGTTCTTGGATTTTTGTTCAGTGGTCAGTTGTTGTTTATTTCTGAATAGTTTCATTTGTTGGCTTTCTTTTTCTAGGTGGATTTTTAACCCTCTCAGTCTGGGTTCCTTGTTTAGGTTTTTTATGTTGTCAGTGGGCTCTCCCACCTGGTATTCATTGACCGTTTCTTCCTGTCTGCCATTTTGTTTGTTTGATTCTATATTTATTGTTTGTTTCTCTTTTTTTCACCCCAGTCTATAAGCATTTTTTACCACTGTCCACCCTCCTTTTCCGGGATGCCATTCACGATTATGTTTATCTTTTTCTTCTGCTCTGCAGGTTGTGGTAAGGCATTATTTTCATCAGTTGTTGTGTTGTCATCCCTTTTGTTTTCATCTTTTCCGTTTTGTGTTACATTTTTGTTGCCATTGTAGGAGGCCTTTTACCAGGCCCATTCTAATGTTAGGCTAGTGAAGTACTCTGTACATGAGCGCCACTACTATGTGGTGGCGGCTGACACTACACCAACTGTGGTGGCGGCTGACACTACATCTAACTATTATTTTGTTGTTATGTCTTTTGTTTGGATTTCTTCTGTATTATCCTAACAATACATAGTTTGTCACTCTCTTTTTGTTCCAGGTGTTTCAGGCTATGCATTTGTGCACTGTCCTTGTAATTAGCAGTGTAATTCCATTAGTAATCCATGCTATTATACAGAGCTTCCTTACACTGCATGTGTCACAGACGGCGGACAACAGTGTACGCAGCTGTACTCGATGAGTGAATCGATAGAGCACAGGCCTCCCCTGCGGATGGTCAGCAGTTCAAATGCTGCTTGAGTCAAACCAATAACTTACATATTTAGGACTTGTCGCTTCCTAGCTTCCTAGCAAGGCACTCAGCATTATTAGGAAAGGGCAAGGACTTGCTGGCTTGGTGTCAGGATAATGCGCCTGATTGGGATATCAGGTCATGTGCTGGTGGTCTGGTGTCCCAGTGAGACAGCACTATAAAGTCGCCATGAGTGTGCACTGTCACAAGTCGGTACGCATCCTGATATGAGCTCAGATGTTGTTGGGACGTAAAACTCCAAGAAGCAACCAGTGAACAGTGTACTCCAGATATTCGCTGGAATGTTGGCATACGGCTGTATGGGCGGAGTAGATGGGACTGTGTCAGGAGCATGGTTTCTAATCCCTCTGATAGTCTGATTACCGTCCTGAGCCACCCACCCTTCCACGTCCTTATTAATTAGGCACAACGTCCGTGTAGGGGGCCTACTACAAAGCGGCCGGGGGGCAGCTTAAAGTGGTGCTCTACTCTAATAGGATAATGGCCCCTTTATAGGATGTGAGAGGTGGGGAAGGCGAGGTTAGGGGTGGTAGGGAGGGAGGGGTGGGGAGTTGTTTCATCGTTACAGGCAGCGCCCCCCGCCTGTGGGGAGGGACCCGGCACTACGGGGCTACTCTTTCATGTTCCCCGGATAAAACAGATGCTAATCCAGGCCCGATCACAAGGACAGAGCGGGGGCATGTATTGACTCTCGATTTAATAAAGACCCCTCACACAGACGGGCTGGGTCGGCGATAGGGAAGGGAGATGGAGGTGGAAGGGGGAGAGGGGGAGGGAGAGAGATGGAGGGGATGGGGGAGTATGGCAGGGGGTAGTCTAATTAGGGACAGGCGCTGCCGTCATTTGCCAATATCCGGCAACTATTTCGAAAATAGCCAGCGCAAACAGAAGAGGATTACTGGAGATTGGAGGGTTCTGCGCAGGCGCAGGAATGGTGGGAGTGTAGGCTGTAGGGTTCTCGTGTGGTGCAGGAGGCGTGAGTAGGGTGGTTGGTTGGTGGAGTTTTACGTCCGGCAACATTTAAGGGCATAGCAGGACAGGCACCGAATTGTGACAGTGCACACTCATGACAACTTGATAGTGCTCCCTCACCAGCACGATGTCACGATGTCCCACTCAGTCACATTATCCTGAGACTGATTCAACCAGTCCTTTTCATATCCACTTAATGTTGAGTACCAGTCTAGGAAGCGACTAGTATCAATTTTATAAGTCATTGGTTTGACTCGACTGGGAAACGAATTCCGGAAAATCTGCATGCGAGGCTCGCGCTCTACCGATTTGGCCAACGCGCCCGGTGAACGGGTAGAAGTGGAGGGATATTAGTATAGGGAGTAAGGCTAGGGAATGGGATCATTGGGAGCTCCAGAATTGGGAGCGCATTTGCCAGCTTAGTGAATGCTGTGGAGTAAGACTAGTGGGAGAAGGAATGGCAACAATCTATTTTGATATTTTCTTTTTTTCTGACTAAGGCTAGGGATATGTTATTGGAAGAGTTGGGAAATGAGTGCAGTGGGGGAATTGTTGGTTCAAATCCTTATCTACGGGTAATATTTGAAATTTGCAAAAAAAACTAAACCTAAATGCCAATGGTACCATGGCCAAGGTCCTGTATAAACTATGCACTGACTGATTAGTGAACCTCCCCTGTGTGCTGCCTGTGTCTGTCATTGTAGGGATTCGACGAGCTATGGATGTAAATTATTTAAATGGCCTATACTTACAGGACATCTGAGGCAAGGAGGCACATAGACAGGTAGCCATGGAAAGGGTCATTGGATCAAGGAGTCACATAGAAAGGTAGCCATGTTCAGGGGGATTGCCTCAATAAGGCACCTAGAAAGGTAGCCATGGTTAGGGTGATTGCCTTAATGAGGCACCTAGAAAGGTAGCCATGGATTCGGTGATTGGCTCAAGGAGGCACCTAGAAAGGTAGCCACGGTTAGGGTGATTGCCTTAAGGAGGCACCTAGAAAGGTAGCCATGGATTCCGTGATTGGCTCAAGGAGGCACATAGAAAGGTAGCCATGGTTAGGGTGATTGCCTCAAGGAGGCACATATAAAGGTAGCCATGGTTAGGGTCATTGCCTCAATGAGGCACCTAGAAATGTAGCCACCGATTGGATGATTGGCTCAAGGAGGCAGATAGAAAGGTAGTTGTGGTTAGGGTGATTGGCTCAAGGAGGCACATATAAAGTAGCCATTGTTATGGTCATTGGCTCAAGGAGGCACACATAAAGGTAGCCGTGGTTAGGCTGATTGGCTCAAGGAGGCACATAGAAAGGTACCATTGGTTATGGTTATTGGCTTAGGGAGGCACATAGAAAGGTAGCCGTGAAATGGGTGACTGCCTCATTGAGGCGCATAGAAAGGTAGCCGTGGATAGGGTGATTGTCTCAATGAGGAATAGAGAGAAGTAGCAGTGGATACGATTATTGCATTAGAGAGCCTAGACTGACTAATAGTTAGCACACCATCTTCAGAATTGCAAGAAGTGTGGATTTGAAAATCTGCTCGAGGCATTTCCCATTTGCAAGTCACATCACACCCACCCCCCATACACCACTAGCATCCCACCTTTCCAGCGAAGGGGAACAGTAGGAGACTGTCTCTGGCATATATCAATATAGCATATACACAGTTGGGAATGGGAAGGCTTGGAGTGGAAGCAGGGCAATCGATACCAGTGTAAAATTAAATCCAGGAAATGGCCACAGGGTGTCGCAGGAATTTGGTTTGGGTGATCAGTAGTTTCTAGTGAGGTTCCACAAGTTACAGTGATATTGGTGCCCGTCATTTCGCTTATTTCTGGGAAATACTAGGCGGTGAGTGAGTATTGGAATCATCCTTTGCTAATTTCACTCTATTCGTTTTTTCTTGATTGATTGATTAATTGACCGGACGGGTTGGCCGAATTGGTATACAATTGATACTTGTCGCTACCTAGCCTGATGCTCGGCATTGATAGGATAGGACAAGGACTGGTTAGCGCAGTGTTGGGATAATATGACTGTGTGGGATATCTGGTCATTGTGCTGGTGGCATGGTCTCCCAGTGTGGCAGCACTATGGAGTTGCATTGAGTGCGCACTGTCACAAGTCGGTACCCGTCCTGATATGACCTGAGATGTTGCGACCATGTAAAACAAACAACAAACAAACTATTGATTAATTGATTGCTGATGGTTTAACACACCGACAGCACCAATGGCCATATTAACGGTGACATGTTATTGTTAGCAGGTACGTTACATTGTCACTCTATCCAATCACATTCACATTCCTACTTTGCAAATTATGCAAATCTCCGAAATGACAGTAGACACCAAATTGGATGCAATTTTGAAGTGGATACCCTTGTCACAACTGATTGCAAATTCTAACCCAACAATTCTTGCAATACAGCTTTTCTTTGTATTTAGGAACTCTAAGATGTGTAATGTTTGGCCTGTAGATATAGCCTCACCGCCCTTCCGAGCCAAACATCTGGAGAGCCTCACAATAATGACAAGCCACATCTGCTAAAACGCCCGCTCAATGTCCCATTAGAATCTCTGCTCTAATTCGGATTAACAATCCACTAGACTTTGTCATTTTCTCATTTCCAATTCAACCACATTCAGTAGGGTTAATACATGAGAATTCTTTGAGAAGCAAGCAAGCGAGTAATTTATCTCGTTCAGAATGGTCGGGATTGCATGCACCAACACACCAAACCGCGTGAGCTGTCATTTCTGGAGCTGAAGCAAAATGGTATGATGAAATACAGTTTAGGCTCTGCATTGGGAATAATCCATAACACGCCGCAGCATAAAACATGCAGCGGTCTGCGAATTCTTCTTGAAGCAGGCCACAGTTTGAATTAAGGCAATGTGGTGGGCTTCTTTCTATGCTGCCCACAGTGTCGTCATTAATACAGCAGTGTGTGTGTTGTGGGAGCGTCCTACTAATGTTTTACCGATGAGTTTTATTAAGCACATATTATATTATAAAGGAACTTTCTTTAACCTGGGCTGTGCAGCTAGATTCCGCTTCAATCCCTGGACCAATAATGTGTTGAACTAGCATTATTGATATATATTCATAGTCTCTGATACTATTCCGATACCATTTATATATCTATATTATCTGCTATATCTGGACTTGTTCATGGTACTGTTTCAATATAGTGCTGCCATCTGGGGGAATTCATCTGTCCGATTATGGAGATGGGTCTACAGCAAGGAAAGGAGGAAAAATGGGTAACCACTGTCCCATATTGAGCATACCCTTACAGTAATAGTTTCCCATTCTTTAGGTCCTGATATTGTGTGATTTAAACAGAAGTTGAAGTAGATAAATTAACAATATACTTCAAGCACTTTAATCTGTGCAAACGATACATATACATGTGTAACTATGTCTGAACAAGAAACTACTAATCAATTATGGGATCTTTCCATAATTTGAGCCAATGAGAGCTGGTCTTTTCGATTGCAAATGGGGGCCACCATTTGCAATAAAATAGAACACAACACATGATTATGATAATTGAAATAAATATCATTTTATAGTTATAAAAAAGTTAATGTTTATTGTCAAGTATTTCTGTTCTATAATCTATCAATAACGCGGATAACTAATCTACCTCACTGAGTTCTCGCAAACACAAGAAGAGGAAAGTCTATTTCCGGCAAGTTCAAACGGGCTCAAATGAGTTAAAACGTGGCTGGTTGTCCCACTCCTTACATCGCTGAATATGTGGGAAATCATATAGGCGGAGTTTACAACACTTGTGGTGATGTGACTCAAAGTGGCCAAGATTAGGAGATAAAACGCATCAAAATGAATCACAAATGTGTTTGGTAGGCACAACAAACCTAATTCATTATGGCTACATACAAAAAGGAGTATGGTCTATGCTGCCGACACGGCGTAAAGCAAGCAACCACCAATCAATCAATCAACAAAAAGGACCAAACTTAGTAATGCAGTGTCACTGCCTGATACATCCTCCAACACCTGAGCTGACACCCAGATGATGTTGATTTGGTCATGCTCTGGTTCTTGCGTCCTGCCGGACATGACCAGGGCTCAGCTGCTGGTACATGCCTCCTCTCACCGTACGAGCAGTGGTCAGCAACTTCTAAGCACTTTTAAATGTGCAAGACCCCCATCACACCAAACTAGTTCTCAAAATGTCGGACCCCATTCTAAACGGGGTAGAATGTGGCCACCAAAATTGTGAGCATGCTTGGGGAGCACCCTTCCATCATTGCCCGTCCATGCATTTCAGAAAAGGTTTGTAAAACGTTGCTACTACGTTCACTCCATTTGCACATAGTTTGAGCCCGTTCGGCAACATTTTCAAGAACGTAGTAAGGATTAATCTGGTGTGATGGGGGTATAAGGTGGGACATATGTTTCCTGCCAGAGATAAATAGACTAGGACTTGCTTTGGAATAATTTGTTCTCCTCCTCATTCCTGGACGACTATTTACCTAATTCAAATAATAACAAATATATAACAACTAAAGCATCCGGTTAGGAATTAAAGTACATGGGATGTAGGTGGTTATGATATGGATATATCGACCCAGAAGCTTCATCTCCTTGGGTTGCATAGGTTACTTTGGGGGCTATTATAGGGCACGACGGACTGTTAGTGAAACATTCGGCAAATGTGTAAATCTGCTTAGGGATTAACTTCTCCACAATGGGGCAGAGTGACAAAAAGGTCATACTGTAACCGCCACTAGGGTTGATGTCAGTGGCAGCCGCAAGCTGGGCCAGTGGGTGGGAGCTGGAAACAGCAGATGGGAGGAGGGATGTGGTTAGTGGGCAGTAGGTTGGGGAAGCTGGGACGGACCGGTTGGAGAGGGCAGGTAGTTTGTGGGCTGTACGTTGGGGAAGTTTGGGGTAGATAGCTTGGAGAGGGTATGTAGTTTGTGGGCTGTAGGTTGGGGAAGCTGGGGACGGATAGGTTGGAGAGGATAGGTAGTTTGTGGGCTGTAGGTTGGGAAAGCTGTGGGCGGATAGTTTGGAGAGGATAGGTAGTGTGTGTGCTGTAGGTTGGCGAAGCTGTGGGCGGATAGGTTGGAGAGGATAGGTAGTTTGTGAGCCGTAGGCTGGGGAAGCTGGGGGCGGATAGGTTGGAGAGGGCAGGTAGTTTGTGAGCCGTAGGTTTGGGAAGGTGTGGGCGGATAGGTTGGAGAGGATAGGTAGTTTGTGAGCCATAGGTTGGGGAAGGTGTGGGCGGATAGGTTGGAGAGGGTAGGTAATTTGTGAGCCGTAAGTTAGGGAAGGTGTGGGCGGTTAGGTTGGAGAGGGTAGGTAGTTTGTGAGCCGTAGGTTGGAGAAGATGCGGGTCGGGTGGTGGGAAGGGGCAGATAGTTTGTGAAGAGTACTCTGGGTAATCTGGGGGCGGAGAGGTAGGAGGGGGCGTAGTTTGTGGGGAGTAGGTTGGGGAAGCTGGGGGCGGGGAGGTGGGAGGAGAGATAGAGGCGTGGGTAAGTGTGACTGCATGAGGTAAGTGGTAGGGAAGCCAGTTGGAGGTAATGATTAAGGAGGTGAGAAATGATGTTGGAGGTGGGTGCCGGTCGTTGTGTGTATGACGGTCGTTGCTAGGGTCCAGTTGGAAGGTAAGAGTGAGGAGGGGGAGTTGGAGGAGTGGTTGTGAGCGTGGGAGATAGGAAGTAAAAGCTGTCAGCGGAGAGATGGGAGGTGTAAAGTGTGAGGTTGAAGGGAGCCGTGTATATTCTATGAAGAGGGATGAGGTGGGGGCAGCTGGGTGTGGTGAGCCTGGAGTGGAAGCTGCCAGTGGGGAGATGGGAGGTGTGAACTATGAGGTAGGCGGGACTCAGTTGTGAGTGTGAAGTTGGGGCTGGGAGGGGAAAGCTAGGGGTGGGGAGGTGACGGGAGGGAGGGGAAGCTGGAAGTAGGGAGGTTGGGAATGGGAAGGCTGAGGTGTTACGTATGTGATGTGAGGTGTGAGGTGTGATGCGTGAGGTGTGAGATGTGAGGTGTGAGGGGTGAGATCTGAGATATGAGGTAGGCGGGATACAGTTGCGAGTGTGAAAGTGGGAATGGCATGGTAGGGGTGTGGAGGGAGAATCTGGAAGTGGGGAGGTGGGAAGTGCGAGATATGAGGTGTGAGGTGTGAGCTGTGATGTGTGAGGAGTGAGGTGTTTGTTGTGATGAGGAATGAGAAAGGCGGGGGATTGATGTGAGTGTAAAGGTGTGACCTTGGTGGTGGAAGCTGGCAATGAGCAGGTGTGATGTGGGAGGAGGGAAACTAGGGTTTGGAAGGTTGTATCTGGGAGCTAGGAAGGTGGGATTTAGGGGTGGAGAGGTGGCCAGAGTACGGAGACAAACCTCCATGCACACCGGGCTGAGGCAGTGACCTCTACCTGGTACAAAGCCTCGCATAGAGGCCACCCTACCCCGCACACATCATCGCAATCGATCGGGAATAACCGTTAAACATGTAAAATGGTCATCACTTCATTCTGCGCGGCTGGGTTGGATTTTCTTGGTGAAACAGACTCGTGTGAGATATGAGAACTGTTTGTGTGTGGTGTTCAAGGCTTAGATGGCGGGGCGTGGGTGAGTGGGTGCGTGGAGAGTACGAGGTGTGGGTGGGAGTGCGTTGGGCCGTAGGGGAATGGGGGGAGGGGTTGGGGGAGTAGTAGAGGGGGGGGGGGCAGGGAGGTGAAACTAGCAACGTGTGAACATGAAAGCGCGGGTGGCCATGGCTTATACTGGAGCCTGGTGTGACCACAGAGAGCTTGCCTCGGTGGGGCGGGGGGAGGGTGGGCACAGCTCCTCCCCCCCCCCTCCGCTTCCGGGGAACCTGCCTGCCGATGAACTAGTGATGGGTGCAGGGGGAAGGGCTGCAGGGAGCGGGTGCTGCGGTGTTTGAAGGGGGTTGCGAAGCGTCTGTGTGACCCTTGACCCGCGCGGCCATCGACTACCAGCGTTTATGTGCGTCACGTGAAATGTGGATGGGCCTGTTGTTGTTTTGTTGTTTTCGTCGTGTAGGGAGCTGGAATGCCTGGAGTCTGTCTATACGTAGGGAGGGGAGGGGGCCTTGGTTGTGTGGAGGCTGTTCTTACCTTTGCCTTGCACGTACGCCTCCAATGCGGTGTGGACGATGAGGTAGCGCAGCAGCGTTGACCCGAAGCCTGGACGCGCCATGCTTGGCATTGTGTAGGTCCCTTTTCACACGGCGCGTATCCCCGCGGCACAGGCCCCCGGCGGGGCCCCGGCGTTATCAGCGGCAACGGGGGTAACGGCGCTAACGGCCCGTGGGGGAGTCCCCCGGCAGCAGCGACACTCCTTCGCGCCTGTGTCAATTCCCGGTCCGCCGAATCCTGTAGTTGTCTATGGGCGCACTGAAGCGGCGGGTGATGTGATGCTTCCCCCCAGGGCAACTACCTTCCTGCTCCTACTCCCTTCTCCCCTCTCCTCTTCTGTCCTCCTATGCCCAACTCTTCCCCTCAGGCGGTACCTCACCGCGACAATAGACCGAGACCAGTGTCAATCAAAACCCTATTGTCGTAACGAAGTAGTCGGTATCAATGGGAGAGGCCGAGTTTCCTGCGTCAGTTCGATCGCGCTGAAGTTAAATTACAAACCATCTTTTCGGGGGCGCTCGTTTCTCAAAAAGAGACATTGATTTATGTTGCTCGCCGCACGTTGCTGGACGGATCGACTCGTGGCAACCACACTCTCCTCCACTGCCCTCACATATCCCGCTCCCTCGCCGCCCGTTACCACCTGCCAGTCCCCCAGAGCTGCTCGAGTCGGCCGTGTTCGGCTCGGCCGGGTTTGGCGCGGTACGGTCCGCCCAGGTCCCCCCGCACTCACCTATTCAAGACGCCGACAGAGATCAATGTGCCAGGCGGGCGGTGGGTGACGGTGGCATAGAGGTGGTGGAGGGTAGAGGGGGGATGAACTAGGTTCGGTTTATGTTGTATTGTCCAATCCCTTCTCGGCCGGTCCCTTATTGCCAATGGTGTGACACCTGTCAGCCGGTAGGCAGCGCCTCTACCTCTGTGGGTGTGAGGAGCGGGTTATATCTGGTAATGGTGGGGGGGCGTGAGAAGGGCGTGGGGCTTTACTGGGCGTGAGAAGTGCGTGGGGCTTGTCCCCGCGTTAACTGATCCCTATGGGGCACAGGCCGTCCTAGGTTGTAGACTCCACCGCGTGGAGCTGTTTTCACCCCTGGTGTTGTGACGCCCACCCTATGAGGCCCCTATATCCGGTGTACAATGTTCCGCCCCACAGCTCCGGTGGGTACCTTCGCGCTAATGCCGTGCGCACGGTGCTGTTTGCGGATGGCCGTGTTAATCCTGGGTTGGTAAGTGTGTGTAATTCAGTGAGAGCAGCGGTGCTTACACGGCAGGTGTTGGTTGTATAGCCTCAGCTGTTGGTTACAGTAGGCAGGTGGTGGAGGAAGCGACAGCCAGTCAGGCAATCATTCAGCCAACCATCCAGTCAGTCAGCCAGTCATTCAACCAGCCAGTCACCCAGTCACCCAGTCAGGCAGCCACTCAACGCACCACGGCCTCCCTCGCCGTCCACTCCAATAAAGGGGGCGCCTGGGAATGTGCCCCGTCTGTATGCGCTACTCACGGGGCCTGCCACCTGGCGGTGTGGGCTGCTCGGCGTGAGGTCGCTGCGCTCCTCCTGGCGGCGCCACGGTGTGTGCCGCGGCGGGCAGAGAAGCGACGGCGGCGGCCAGGGAAGCGACGACGGCCGGTGTAGGCGGGCGGAGGCAGGCGGGTGGCTGGCGGGTGGCTAGGGCGGTGTCGGCGCGCGGCCGGGTAGGTGGTGCCGGAATACACGTCTGCTCAGCGCGGTGTCCACCGACCGACTGGCGGACTAGCAGAGATGCGTGGGAGGGTGGAGAGGCCGGAATAGTGGGAGACAGCCCGCCGGGTCCGACGGGCTAGCTGCAGTATCGGGGTATGGAACAAGATCAGTCAGTCTGCTAATAGCCACTCAGACACCCCACATCCACTCAGTCATGTCATAACCTCTTAGCCACCCCACATACGCTTAGCCACTCCCACATCCTCTTAGTCTTAGCCACCCCACAACCATTCACCTACCCCACCCCGCAGCCACTCAACCATCCCACATTTACTCACAGACCCCACAACCACTGACCCACCGTACAGCCACTCATCCATTCCACAACCACTCAGCCACATAGCCACTCGACCGACTCACACACTCAACTACTGAGGCGTTCAACCGGCGCACCCATTCACCGATTCAGTCATTCACCCATTTACTCACTCACACACTCACTCACTGAGTCCCTCACTCACACACTCACTCACACACTCACTCACACACCCACTCACTCACATACTCACTCACACACTCACACACTCACGCACACACTCACTCACTCACACACTCACTCGCTCACACACTCACTCGCTCACACACTCACTCACACACTCACTCACACACTCACACACTCACGCACACCCTCACTCACACACTCACACACACACTCACTCACACACCCACTCACTCACACACTCACACACCCACTCACTCACACACTCACGCACACACTCACACACACATTCACTCACTCACTCACACACTCACTCACACACTCACACACTCACTCGCTCACACACTCGCACACTCACACATTCACTGACACACTCACTAACTCACGCACTCACTCACTCACTCATTTACACATTCACTTACACTCACACAGGCACTCCCAGTCCCTGACTCAATCATGTATTAGTTCCCCCATAACACATGCACTAACTCACACCCTTAACCACATCCACTAACTCACACACTTAACCAGTCAGACACATGTTGGGGGGGATATATTCGTCAATTAAGCAGGATCAATTTCAATCACGGACAATTTGTCCGTCATTCCACCACTCCTTGCCCTATCCCAGTAATTCAGGGTGCCAGCCTAGGTAAGGAGAAGAATCTATTTTTAAGCCATTTGTTTGACTTGGCCAGGATTTGAACACATGGGTCCGAATCTCACGACCTGTCAGAACAAGAGCCGGGATGCACATGCTCAACTCCTTCAGCCAATGCGTCTAACCACTCACACATTATGTCAGTCAGATAGACATACCAGTCGTAGCTGCCAAATGGGGAAGACCGCGGGAATAAGGCCAGAGGTTCACATCCCACATAATACTGTTGACTAGTTTGCTCCCATTGCTATTAATGCTCAGCGCTCGGCTAGATAGGAATAAGTATCAATTGTGTTAGTTTCCTTAGCATCAGTATTAAGATAATTCAACCAACGCACGGCAAGTACAGTATAAAGTGGCATTTATTCTTACTATTCCGTTGTTACAGTTAAGTCATGAGATGTTTGATTTAATAAGATTTCGAGGATTTCAGGCACATAGCCCTATGAATGTCACTTGTAGTTGGATGGGTGGGATGGTAAATCCAAAGGAGAGAACACGTCCTATCGATCGAAATGCTCTGGTCGACGTGTCTATAATGAAACTGAGTCACATCTCCTTATGCAGATTTACAGAAGATGGCGCCACAGTCAGAGCATTTATTATTAAGAAATACATTATAGATGGCACCAGTAGTCACCTCCATATTTAGTATGTACTTTTTCTTGTGGGTTAAATTACCCATGTTGAAATCAACATCGACAATGTGACCCAGTGGGATATTGGGTTATGCTGCTGACCTCCTCTCCTCCACTCCTCCACTGTCACAGCACTATAAAGCCACCATAAGTGTGCACTGTCAGACATCGGTGCTCGTCCTGGTACGCCCTTAGATGTTGCTACCCCGCAAACTCCAAAGAAACAAACTCAAGTGCACACTCACCCACACATTCACTTACACACTCACACTAACACTGAAACATTCACTGACACACTTACACACTCACTTACATACTCACTTACACTTACACTCACATACACATTCACACATTCCCCTACACACTCACTCACTCAAACACACTCTCACACTCACTCCCACACACTCACTCTCACACTCACTCAAGCACACTCACACTCACCCTCACCATGACCTTAGAATACTAAGATGGCTCACTCCCTATCTCTACCATGTACATTTTGCAGTGCCACCTTGTGGTGGGTCAGCCTGGCTGCTGATTGGTGTTTCACATGTAAACAGATACAATTATATTATACATGAGATAGGTAAGTATGAATGGACATCAATATGAAATTGCTATGAACAAATACCCATCATCATCAGCATCACCATCAACATCGCCATCATCACACATCTGTCACATTCATATATACATGTATGCATATAATATAGCACCTGTTTAACCAAGAGAACAGCCAGTGCACCAAGTGGTGGGTTTGATCTTTTTGATTACACAGAACAGGCTGAGTAAGCCGTCTTAGTATAATAGGGCCTTTGCCCTCACTCACACCCACACTCACACACCTACTCTCACATACCTACTCTCACATACCTACTCTCACACACCTATTATCACACACCTACTCTCACACACCTACTCTAATACACCTACTCTCACACACCTCCTCTCACGCACTGATCTACTCACCCACCCCCTCCCCCGGACACCTAATCGACTCGTGCACTCCGGTGCACCCGAGGTTTCCCTACCCACCTTACCTTCCTCTCCCGTGCTCCCTCCATCCACTGTCCCCCGCCCGCCGCCCGCCTCCCGCCGCCCGCCGCCCGCCGCCCGCCGCCCGCCGCCCGCCTCCCGCCGCCCGCCGCCCGCCGCCCCCCATCATCTCCCGCCCACCGCCGACCCCCACCCCCCCGCCCGAACCCCGCCCACCACCCCCCCGGGCCTCCCCACCCCCTCCCCATCTGCCCTCCCCGCACCCGGCCCCCCGCCCTCACTCCCCCGCACTCCCCCCGCACTCCCCCGCCCCATCCGTCACCAGTGAGATGGCTGGTTATCAGGTGCATCCCAGCCTGTCCACCCTCACTCGGCTATCAGCGGGAGAGTGCAGACGAGTTGGGTGTGTTTGGAGGAGGTGTGCTTTGGCGGAAGAGCAGGGGGCTCCACGTGGGTTGGTTGGTTGGTTGTTGAAGGTTTACGTCCTGGTAACACCTAAGGTAAATCAGGACGGATATCGACTTGTGGCAGTGCAAAGTCATGTTGGTTTTATACTGCTGCCCGACTGGGAAATCAGCCCGCCATCACCATCACCTGATATCCCACTCAGTCACATTATCCTGTCACTGAGGTAACGAGCCCTAGCCCTATCCTATTAGTGTTGCGTATCAGGCTAGGAAGTGATGTCTCACATTTATAAGTCAATGGTTCGACACGATCGGGAATCAAACTTCCCGATCTACCGAATGGGCCACCGCGTCCCGTCGGTGCGCGTGGGAGAAAGGGGTGTGTGGGGAGGGCGTCTAGGAGAGGAGGTGTGGTATGGTATGGGTGGTGGAGCGACAGGAAGCTGGAGGGCAATGACCTTCTGGAGCATCCGGCTGTGGAAGTGGTGTGGAGTAGGGCGGCTATAAATTAAAATCACATCAGCACCGAGCAACTTGGCCACTTAATCAGGCTGTCTGACGTCATGTATGAGCCATTGGTCTCCAGCTGATTCGGGGGAACTGCGTGCGGGTTAGGTCTCTCCTCTCTCGGCTGCAATGGTTGGTTGTTGGAGTGTCACGTCCTGGCAACATCTAGGGTCATATCAGGATGGGAACTGACTTGTGACAGTGCACACTCATGGTGACTATATAATGCTGCTCCACTAGGGTTGGTTGGTTGGTTGTTGGTGTGTTATGTCCTGGCAACATCGACGGTCATATCCATATGGGTCCCGACTTGTGACAGTGTGCACTCATGGCAAGTTTATAGTGGTGTCCCACTGAGAAATCAGGTCCGCAGCACCATTACCCGATATCTCACTCAGCCATTTCATCCTGAGACTGAACAACCAGTCATTTCCCTATCCTACTGATGATGACTGCCAAGCTAGGAAGCCACAAGTACCAATTTAGTAAGTTATTTGTTTGAGTCGGGCACATTGGTGATTATATGTAGTCACACAGATATATGAAGTCACACAGCTCTATACTGAACAGACAAGGGGTGCGGTATTAGACATGGGGACTTTATTTGAGGGGGGGCATGTTCAAATATGTATATATGGTTTGAATGTTGCCAGGCTTCAAAACCCCAACAAGTTCATACCATGATCGGTATCATCGACTTGTCAAAGTGCACACTCATGGTACCTTTATAGTGTTGCTTCATTGGGAGACTAGACCACCAGCAGCATGCCCCAATTTTCTACCTAGTCACATTGTCGTGATCATGAAATGTCCAGCCATTGCCCTATCACCGCAATGCCGAAGGCAAGGCTATTTAACAGTACATATATATTATCTAAGTCATTGCTTTGAGTGGGGTGGGATTAACACATGCAACCTTTGGCACGCGATCCCTTCACTGTTCGCGAAGGGCCCCAGGGTTTGGTCAAAATTAGGAAAATATGTAGGAAGGAATGTATATATATATGAGTGTCACCGATGGACAGATCATCATATACTATAGAATACTGAATGCAGGTCGTGATTTCGGGATGGGTAAAGCTATCGTTCTGGTCAACCTGTCCATAAACAAGTGTCAGGATGGGTCAATTGGAGTAAGTATTGTTATGACATAATGTATGGCAAACATGCCTTTACAGTAGGCATACTTAGCAGTAAGTGGGGCACCTCTATAGACCTCTCTATTCAAATCAGGGCAGGAGAGTTACTCGTTTGAGTTTCCGCACCATGTTATTGATATCATGGGTTCAACACTCTCCCACCTTCACTTCAATCAAACGTATAAGAGCATTGGATCTTCTTGAATTATCTTTCAGTCACTTGACATTACTAGTCTAGGGCAGTTGATTGTAGGTATGCTATAATAATGACATTGCGTGGGAAATTGTACTATCATACCATGGTAGCTTACTCACCAACGGAAGGACGGACCTTGTTGTGTAGATCAAAGAGGCAACACTATATAGTCGGCAAGTATGTGCTAGTAATCGTTGATCCTAGTATGACCTCAAATGTTGTTCAGATCCAACACCCGCGTAAATCAATGACTCACACAGTAGGCATGTCAAATACCCCGAACGCTGTGGACACGACACTTGGAATGATGTTCGTCGAGAGATCCTACTGTTCACCACTTTTAGCTCAATAATACTGCTGCAGCAGTAGGAAGAATGTCGCAGTTTTATTCGTCACCATCATATATGGGCATGCCTGATGCTGTAGTTGTGTGTCGGGTCGTGTACACGTAGGTGGGGGGGGGGAGTCAAAGTTAAAAGGGGACATCATGCTTAGAGCGGGACTTGAACACTCATATATGTCAATTCGAATAGGCCTATTTCACGTGATGTCAGCATATATAATTAGGTCAGTATGTGCGCAGATTGGTTGCAGGACAACAGACGGTCACACTGCAACCTCAATAGCAGTCAGCAATCTTCATACAGAAGAAATGAAATATCTCAAAAACCGCACAACTTAAAAACAAACCTCTTGGCACACAAACAGATCAAATGTTTAACAAGCAGATTATATTAATTTGATATGCTTAGTCTTCTGCATTTCTATTCATTTTGAATCAAAACTGAAGTTTTCCACTGCCCGTATCAGTTAACCTGTGGTGTAGTGAAAACAAACTATCCCTTGACACCAATAAAACTGAGCCTGTCATTTATAGCACCAAAGCAAGTTGTTGCAAGGAAGGCAAGAGCGCAACCCATTACACTGCATATTGGCGGAAATCAAATTAAGCAGGCAAGTGCATACAAGTAGTACTTTGAAACAGTGATTGATTCTATTTTAAATGGGAATCAACAGCTGACTTGACTCACTCAATCATTAGGACTAAAAATGACTACATCAGGAAAATGCGGAGCTATATAAGTGAAAACACTGCCCGATTGCTATATAAATCAAAAGTTCTACAAATGACAGACTATAATGATATAATTTATGGATTGCTCACAAAGAAGCAACTGACTAAGCTACAAAGGATCCAAAACCGGGCATTAAGAACAATTTATTGGGCAAAACACTAAGTATAAAGGAAATGCATGACAAAGAAAAGACCTAGATTAGCTAATGGTTAAAAGAGATTCACATCTCCTATCACTTATGTACAGAAGAGCAACACAAAAGTGAATACTAGAAGGGCTGATTCCACTCTACTTAAAGTCCCCAAGCCTTCCACAAACAAACTAATTAAAGCACCATTTTACAAAGGCAGCATACTGTGGAACACCCTACCAGCCAGAATCAGGGCAGTGTCCTCTTACCTAGAATTTAAAAACTCACAAAGAGTACATCGGATTGGGCAGGTTCTTATGCAGTTACAGTAAAGTATGTTCCATGGCATCACCATACCGTAAGTGGCAGACCACCAAACCATCAGCCTTGGTCCCCCCTCCCTTTTTAATTGTTTTTATGTGTTGCTGTTTCTCTGTTATTTCCAGTCAACCATATACAATGGTTTTGGCCAGTTAGAGCTACCAGCCAGAGAAACTACTCATCCAACTATAGATACTGGTTGTCCCATCTTATTTGTCTTGTCTTAATTGTGTATGGCACAACCAATAATGTGGCATGGAACTAGTTATGCGAATATTATTAAGCAAAGTGTAAGTTACTTGTTGGTAACACAGGCCGGTGGGTCTGTGCAACCTAGGTGTGTATGCAGCAGTATCCTGCTTTGAAGTCGGGCCGGTCTACTGGACCGCCCGCACCCTGGCGAATACAGCATGCTGGGCCGATGTGCATATGCGCACGACACTATCGGCCTTCAGCTGGCGATACATTTACTTCATAAATAAATGGAGGGGCCGTTAGAGGTACCAGCCAGAGAAACTACTCATCCAACTACAGATACTGATTGTCTTGTCTTATTGTTGTTGTCTTAATTGTGTATGGCACGTCCAATAATACTAGAATATTTCTAACAAATTGACATGTATATACCACTTCCCTAAATGCAACAGAACATTGAAACTTACTACAACTTTACCAACTTAATACAGAAGATAACTTCTGCTTACATTCTAAATACTATGTAAATACTCACATTGATCTGACTAATATTGATTTAGTTATATGACACTACTGTTACCATATTTCTATGGAACCTTTGGGTTACAGAATGTCATTGTGCTACATGCTGCAAAGTGTGTATTCAACAGTTATTGTATGCCTTATTCTATGTACCTTTTGTGTAAATAACCCTGAATTGAGAAATGGCTGGAAGACCAGTGCTTCGGCACTGACAAAAGACTTATTCAGCAGAATAAACACATTTACCACAACAACAAAAAGTGGGCCTTGGTTTTGCAGCCAAGGTCCGCGTGCATACACGATGTATGTAAACATTGAAAGGGGTCTATTGAACATCTTAACCATTAGACTAGCTAGACTCCCTGGTGTAATCAAGCCAATGTGCCTATTTTGCTCCTTGCCTGTAAGGTCACTGACGACCACTAACCTTATCCTGGTAGAATGACCGGATGAGGTGGCCGATTCGGTGGAGAGCTCGCTTCTATCTGGGGGAGGTAGGGAGTTCAAATCTCAGGTGAGTCAAAGAAATGACTTATTAAATTGACACTTGTCGCTACCTAAAAAGGTGCGTGTCATTAATAGGATAGGGCTAGGAGTCGTTGCCACAGTACGAGGATATTGTGACCCTGTGGGATAATCGGATAAATAGACTGTGGGAAATCGGGTCATGGTCCCATCAGCCTGGTCACCCAGCGAGGCAACACTATAAAGTATCAACAAGAACACACCATTACGTAACTCCAAAATGAATCAATGTTCCTTCAAGGATGCAGCCAATTAAACTGAAGTAGTTCTTGTGAACCGTCGCCTTCAACTAAAACGTCTTAAATACAAACAAAAAAGAACAACAATGATGGATTAAGCAGCTTTTAGGCTGGATTCCATACACACACTATTGCTCCAGGTTTGACTTAATTATATACCCGCCGCACGCCCCGAGCCGGCTCTTGTCCGTCTCGGGCTTGTCAGCGCCTTCGTTAAGATAACTGTGGCGAGCGGCTCGCGAGATGGTGGTGAGCAGCTCGGGAGCAGCTCGGGGATTGGCGCTCTGACGGATCACCTGCATAAAGTGCGTGTCTATCTCAGCGGCATCGCGCCGGTCCGGTTGGACCCACTCGGCAAAGTGAATGGAGTGCCACTCGGTCAGGGCGCAACTGCAGTAACTGTGCGTCCAGCATGGTGGTTGGGTGGAGTTTGGTGTTTTGCCTCCTGGCAACACCCAAGGTCATATTTATAAATATGGTGTATATATGTGATGTATAATCATTATGCGAGTATAAAGGCATGAAAGGGATTATATTTTTATTTCCTACCTTATTACTGATGGGGTTGCTTACTTGATCTATGGCCCCCCCTACAACCACGTGACTGGTGGCACCACCACCGGCACGCTTCTATCCTTGATGCTACACTGTCACTTGTGCCCGAGAATCTTTTTATATTCATATATATATATATATATATACATATATATATATACTTGTATACATATATGAATACTTATACACATATAACACAGATAAAGATATATACATATCTTATGTATATATATGCATATATACATATACTGTGTGGATACATGTTAATCATTATGCAAATATAATATGTATGCGGACCAGAAGAGTTTGTATGGGTTTGTACTGAGTCCGGAAGGTTCTGTGTAGATGTGATGCTGGAACGACATGGAACTATATTGCTTGTTGGGACAGTGAAGCAGAGGCAGCTGATCAGAAGATCCTTTCTCTCCCAGTATCGGTTGGTGACTTCACTCGGAGTTGTTTGTATGTACGTATATACATATTATGCATATATATACATGTATGCAATTATACATATACACATATATACATACATATATACATGTATACATATATATATATATATATATACATACATGTACACGTATATACATATACACATATATACATGTATACATTTATACATTTATACATTTATACATTCATCCATGTATACATCCATCCATTTATGCAGTTATACATATATATCAAATATATATAAAGACTGTATATACAGGTGTAGGATGGACGTGGACATTCACTGAAAGTGGGCGGTTTGATGACGGTCAGGTCGCGTTCAATCCGCTATGTGCTGCCAGGGTCCACCCTTGCAAATACAGTCATCTGTGCCAGAACTTATGACAGTGCGCACTCATGGCAACTTTAAAGTGCTGTCTGAGTTGGCTACCAGTACCATGACTCAATATCTCCCCCAGTCATATTATCAAGACACTGAGCTAACCAGTCATTGCCCTATCCTATTAATACCGAGCGCAAAAGCTAGGAAGTGAAATGTATTAATTTTAGAATTCACTGCTTTTACTCAACTAAGAATTGAACTTCCGATATCCTACATTAGAGGCCTGCGCTCGACCAATTCGGCCACATCACCTGACGGTGACCTATCCTGGTGAGGCATCTCTTCCTAACATGAATCCGACAAATATTATTTCCTATTATCATATAGGAAGGTGGCCCGTTTTTATGTTAAATGTTTGCGGCTTGTTTTAGTTTAACACCCATTCTCAGGCGCGGAGCCTTGTTCTAAATTCCCAGTATTGGACGACACCCAGCCCCTCTACCCTGTCACAGTCCTTTTGATGTGTCGTTCTTAACGACACTCTCCGCCAAGGACGGACGTTAAAATTTGATGACTTCCTTAACTGCACATTGCAACGAAGGGAAGAAATCAACAGCGATTGCCAGTCAGATTTTCACAATTTATTTCTTTGATATTTTTCTGTGTTTGTATTTTGGTTATTAGGATTTTTTGGTGGATTTTTCTTGTGATGAGGTGCGGATATTGGTGAGGAGGATGGGGGGGGGGGGGTGAGCTGGGGGATGCGCCACTCAAATGGCTTAGCTACTTAAAGCAAGAAAGTCCCCTGCAATAAAATGAAAAGCTCAAAGGGAATTTGAGTGGAAGATGACGCAAAGAAGGGGGTAAAAGTGCACTAATGCGGATTTGAGAGGGAATGCTGATAGAGATGAAATAGTTGATTGAAAGTTTGGTGTGGGTGGAGTAGGAGGTGGATGGCGTGGGGTTGGAAGTGGGATATGGGGGAAGGCTGGCAGAAAGAATAACAGAATTCCCGATAAGAGCACATCCCAAAGGCAATATACAAATACAACGCGGTAAATGACGCGCATGGCGGAATCGGAAGTTTGTTAAATGGGAGACGCGCCGAATGGGGAATGGGGTAGAGAAGGGGGGACATAGCAAATGGCACAGTCCGATGGTTTTGAACTGCTGTCACATTGTGGATGTGTATCTACTACGTTGATCTTCATCATATATTTTAGGGTACAGAACCAAAATTACAGAATAGTATATATGCCGGAACTTCTCACGAATGCTTAAATGTGTTCATGTGTTATGTCGATAGAGAGGTTTTGCATGGTATTTATGTTAATGCATTGTTATTGCAAAGGCGATAGATAGCTGCACATTTGATTAGAATGTGTCTGAGTGGCTGTGGATACTATGTATATTCAATGGATGCTTCTGCCTTGAGTAATTCTTAATAGTTATTGCCCAATTCTCTAGGAGCACATTCATCCGCCGTCTGAATTGTTCCTGCTGTTAGCAGATTGCACCTTCTGGCAGCACTCGGTTTGATGACCGCCTTGGGTTTTGCTTTGGTTATGAAACAGACTTCCTCTTTAGCCGCCCTTATTGTGTTCTCTGGCAGACAAGGACTTAACAATTTGAAACGTTTCGCTGCGTAGCCTGGACCAAAATTAATATGATATTGATAGGGCAACAACTGGTTAGCGCAGTCAGGATAATGTGATTGAGTGGCATACCAGGTCATGGTACCGGCGGCCTGATTTTCCAGTGGGTCAGCACTACTAAGTCGACATGAGTGCGCACTGTCACAAGATGGTACCCACCCTGATATGACCTTAGATGTTGCCAGGATGTAAAACTTCAACAAACAACCAATGCTGTGCCAAAATAAAGCTGAACTAAACGGTCATTTACTTTCCCAGAGGTCATGTCCATATCCACCCAGGCCGCCATAGCTGCTGCTGTCTGTGTTTAATTGTGCACAAATAGGAGAATAGGGAAGTTGGCAATGCGTATCGTAGTATCGGATAGTTTGGTATTCTTACCAGTCAGAGGTGGCGTCTCAGTGGGAAAATGGGGTATTATATCCGATCGAGTAAATTATACAGATAGGCAGTATCGTTTAGCTAACCGGGCAGGCAACTGGTAAGGGAATCCTGCCTTGTTTATATTAACATTGTGTATATACATATAGCATATGTATATACATAAACTACATTTTTGAGGAAATACACACCGAATATCTGGGTTAAAGGCATATAACTTCTGCGAGGAGTTATTTTCCCCTTTTTGTGGTGACGGTGTATTTATGCTGCCCATAAGGATTAAGTATAATGACTTGTTTTCGCTACTAGACAGTAAAAGTCTCATGGTTCCCCTTGTTTTATTACTTTAAGTTGTTGTGTAGCTATCTCTGTTTTTAAGCATTCATGTGTGTGCCCCCATTGACTATGAAATGACCACCGACCTGCTGAAACTAATGGCCCTGTCACACTACGACGTAACGACGTCAACGTAGGGAGAATGTGAAGAACGTTGAACTTCTGGGCGTAGTATGCAAATTTGGGCATAAGTTGAACGTGGATGCAGCATAGTGGACGAGAGCGTAACGTGGGTAAAGCGTAGTGATACCGTCATTCAACGAGAGAGGTCAACTTCATTACGTTCACGGAACGTTATGAACGTTATTCCATCGCCAGAGGTACGTTAGCTGATGGCGAAACGTTGAACTACGTTGAACGTATATTCTCCTGACGTTGTCCTGACATTATTCTGACGTTATCCTGACGTTATCCTGACGTTATCCTGACGGTATCCTGACGTTCCCATTACGCCGAGTGGACATTTCCACTGGGTTTAATGTGGGTCAACGTAGTGCAACATAGTTCAACGTAGTTCAACGTAGTGACTAACGTTTTAATAACGTTTTAATAACGTCGGTTTAACGTCATTGACGTTCACCGAACGTGTACAGAATGTACGCCGAACGTACACCCTTACGTTCGAAGTACGTCAAAAGTTTTGAACATGTCCAAAACTTCGACGTAACACGACGTAATGTGACGTAGCTCGACGTCAGTCTAACGTCATTATGACGTTATAATAACGTAACCAACGTACATCAACGTAATGACGAAAGATCACCACGTTAGGCTCACGTTCGCTCATTACGTTGTAGTGTGACAGGGGTATTACAGAGGACGTCGGAGAATCTCCATTCTCTCACCCACCCCTATCACTTACACCGTACCCATAATAGCAGCACAGATTTTTCAGCGACCCACCATCTTAGCCCATAATACTGCGCTTGTTATGGCTAACCCACTAACACACTAACCTCATTCATAATCTAGTAATACCCAAAAGCTAAGTACCCACTGATCTACATATCTACAATGTAATGTAAACGGCTGGAAGACCAGTGCTGAAAAGATGTATGTTCTGATGACTAAACTGTATTACCAACAAGACAAAATAATGACTCCGCAGCAAATCCCGAAATAACACCATACCTGTCCACCCGGACGTGAGGTCACAATTAGCTTAGGCGCATAGGCGTATGTCACAGTGAGAGGAGTTGGAGTGATTACAAATGGTCCATTAGAAAGATCCACGTCTCATTACGTGAGATCCTGTGGTCATTGAGAGCTCGACGGACAGCATTAAATATATGCATGCTGTCTAATGAGGCCATTACTGCCTCTACGTCCATTTCACTCTGATTTGTGCTTTGTTTTGTCGATTTATGTTTTTGTTTGTGCTTGGTTCTCTGAACACCGCCACAAATACTGCAAGTAAAAGGTTTCAAATGTGATACTAATAATGATTCTAAGTATTCTAAGTAAACAAAGGAATTGGCAAATAATATAGTTTATATATAGATTGTTAGATCGATTTTCCCTACTAACGGATACCAGACGGGATGGCCGAATGAGGTGAACATCTGTCTTTCGTTTTCCTAGATCCTGGTCGAGTCAAACCAATGACTTAAAAATTGATACGTGTCGCTTCCAAGCCTGCTAGCCAGGCGCCCGGTAATATTAGGATATGGCATGGATGGGTTGGCTCAATGTCAGGATAATGTTTATGAGAGGGATATCAGGTCATGATGCTGGTGGCCTGGTCTCCCAGTGGGGTGGCACTGAAAGGTTGCCATGAGTGTGTACAATCACAAGTCAGTACCCATCCTGATATGACCTTATATGTTACCAGAACATACAACTCCAACAAACAGCCGTCCTAAGGTACATGTACTAGATCAGTAGTTCACCCCTTTTAATAGGCATTAGCAACTTCCCTGGTTCAGGGATTGTGTCGATTTTTGTTAATTCCATGAAAAGAATGTCAGATATCAGATGCACAGCTACTTACTGCCGTCCTTCAAGCACACCTTCCAAATCAAAGAAAATGAACCAACTTGGCTTATTAATATCAATTAATCGAGATGGAATAGTCACCTTATTATCATCATCATCATCATCATGCTGGTGGTCGGGATGCAACAAAGAGTGCTTTCATTACTTGACTGCTGCTCTCCATTTAGCTCTCTGCTGTGAGAGTTGCATCCATGAGTCAGTCTTAATGTCTCTCAGATTCAGGTTTCTCTTGATGGTATACATTTCAAGAAAGCTGCCTGCAAAACTGTTGAAGTGCTGCTGGCTTTTGCAAGTTACCAGAGGCATTCTCTCGGGGAGCAAATAGAGGTTTCACACCGGCAAGAACATGTCAAGACAGGTGCAAAACTATCTGTCCCTGCAGTGGCTGGTCGGGAGATTTTGGGAGTTGCATGCATCAACTGCCCTTAATGCTGCCACAGTGACATGGTTTTCTGTTTACGGTTTGTTCCCTTAGCCTTCGGTTCTGTCAAGAACCTGTACCACAAGGCAGTGGTTTACAATTCTGCAGGGCAGGGGAGTCAAACTCCCTGAGGTATTGCTATACCTGCAATACCTACATCTTATAGAATCTGTAGAAATAACGAATGTCTTAATACAATGAGATTTGTGGATACCATATGACAATGACATTAATACCACTCGCCACTTGTCCAGGCATGTTTCTCTGTGAATGCCGCATGCAATTGGATGGAAATCGAAATTGCATTGAACGGTGTAAATTAAATTTGAATAATATCCTTTCAAGTGGGCAATTTTAAGGTGATGCAAACATTTCTAGATGTGGACTGGCGTCGATAATGCAATGGCGGTGGTTGAGAGGAGCATTTAGAGGAGAGGGGGGTCTGGGTTGTCTGATAACTGGATTTCCAAAAGGATATAATCTGCCGGATCTAATTAGGAAGGATGCGCTTCCGGTCTGGATATTTGAAAAGTCGGTTTGATAAGACCTAAGAAAAGATAACTGCAACTGTGTGGCTGAGAAATCAAAGCAAGTGGCAATCATTAGCTGGAAACAGGGTCTAATAGGTGTGGGTGCGTGCGTGGATGCGTGGGTGCGTGGGTGCGTGGGTGCGTGGGTGTCGGGAAGGGGTAGGGTAGGGTAGTTGGCGTAGCATGTTGCCCAGCAACGGCCGGAAGGCAGTAAGTACTGAGTGGGGAGATCCCACGCAAAGCACTTGGTTATAGAGACGAATACATGGCAGTGTATATTATATATAGATATATATATATATAGAGAGAGAGAGATATACATATATACACATATGTATATATATACATATATATATGCATACAAGTGAAGTGGGCGAGACTACTCGCATTGTGACAATTGGAGCTTGGGCCGATTAACCCACATTTGGAAATGATGGCAACTTTTTTTGGAAATTATGGCAACTGCGAGTCTGCCCTGGCGAGTAGCCCGCAAGATTAAAACAGACATATAATTAACGTAGTGTCATTTTGGCTAAAAATACGACAGTAACTTAGGCTGATTAACAGTGACAGTGGCAGCAACACTAGCGTGTCTGCTTAGTTCTGGATTAATTTAATCATATTAATATACACCGAAAGGCGGGGAGGACAGCCACTTAGTTGAAATAACCAAGTAATTGATTTAGGCCGATAAATGCGAGTAGGGGCAAAATCCCGTATTTAGATGATACTCTGGCTAGTCGCTCTTAGCCCGGGAATGACAACGATGGCGATGCACTACCTGCAGACGGGACGAGAGGCAGCGGCGGCCCATGGCAGGCCCAGGAAATTCACATGGAAATAATTACATAAATTAACACGTAGGCTCGCCTTTATGGGGCAGTCACACTATGACATTTCTCCCGGCGTGCCACCAATGCACTAAGTATTTGCTAGCACGTGAGACACGTCCAACTTTGTGGCATTTTGGGACAAAGTTTGACGGGTTGTAGCGTGTTAGTGGCGTATTTTTGGCATGCGGCCAACACGTTGCGACGTGCGGTGGAACAACATGTCAACGTCCTGCCAGCGGGTTCCCAGCGTGCCATCGGCGTATTGTCGGCGCGCTGTCGGTGCGTTGATGGGGTGGGGGTGGCGCGTTGGTGTCATGTTAGTACCGTGTCAACGCATAAATACCCGCCAGCAACACGTTAGGACGCACCAGCAGCATGTCCACACTCGCCGCCAATGCGTCCAGGAGCGCCGGGAACACGTCGAATGCGCCGAGAAACACTGGAGCAACGCCAATATCGTGCTGGCTACCCGTCGATGGGACGTTACCGACGCGTTGACGGACCGCTCGCAGTTTGGGGAAAAAAAGCCAACGTTAACCGACATTGATCAACGGTCTGCCAGCGTTCCCCCAGGGCACCGCCAACGGGTGTCGACGTGTTGCTAACGCGTCCGTAACGCGTCTGCCAACACGCTGACGCGCGTTGCAGCCCGTCGAAAGTTTTGTGCAAGCACAAAACGATCGGTACGAGCCAGCGGGCGCCAACGTGTTGGCTCACATGTTGCTATCAGTGTATGTGTACCGACGCGCCGGTAACGTGCCGGTAATGCACCGGTAACGTGCCTGTAATGCGCCGGTAACTTGCCGGACGTGTACCGACGTGTCGCCCAAAAGCCCAAAACGTTGCCACGCGTTGTCCAACGTTGTTCGTGCAACACGTCGTAGTGTGACTGCCCCATAAGCGGGGGTGGAATAGCCCAACGGTTAAACATATATATGCATATATATACATACATATACATATATGCATACAACAAATTCCGGGGCACGAATGACAATGGGAACTTAGGGTTCGAGCCGAAGGTGACGCCACCAGTACCAGTATGTAGGATAGGAGGTGAATACATCGAGGACAGTGGTTGGTAGATAATGAAATAGAACAATAATAATAATAACTCCCTTGCGCACCTTTATACTCACATAATGCTTATACATCATATATATATATATATATATATATATATATATATATAGTGTCATAGCAAGCAGCTCACAACTAATGTGAAAGACGAACTGGCCGTATTGTAAGTCACCCGAAGAACCACATGAATGCGGAGTTGGTGAAGGTTGGTTGCTTGTTGGAGTTGTATGTCCTTGCAACATCTAAGGCCATATCAGGACGGGTTGCTGAAGGAGCAAGCCCAACCCTGGTTGATGTATAAGAAAGCTATGTTCAAATACAGAAATATATATATATGTATGTATATATATATATATATATATATATATATATATATTGAAATGCCATTACATTGAAATCCCATTATAACTTACCCTGATTTAATGCACATTTCAATATAATGAAATGATTCATTGAACCCGGAATGTTGTTATACAATGGTAATTCAGTAAGCTGAGACCCAATTTATTTAATGTGTCCCAACTCTTTTCACAATGGCATTGTATGGACACCAATGATCGCTTTATAACACGGTTTCACTGTATGTATAGACACCTGCATATTTTTTTCTGATTTATGCAAATATAGAGATATGTCCTTAGGTTTTTGCAAAATAATTGAAAGATAGTGCCCTGTACGGGACTCGAGTTTACGCCTCTGTCATTCCGGGGGCGGTGTTCTCACCATTAGCCCAGTTATGGTCGACGACGCAATCAACCTATGCACACCTATATATGAAGGTACCCTTATATTTCTCCTGTGAAAGTAGATGCACCTCAGTAGACACATCCTGCTGAATGCAAATTGTGACACTTCTAATTAGGAATGAGTATGCATCTCTAGGGGATATAGATGGATGAGTTAGCAAGATAGAGCACGGAAAGTGTAGCGTCCTAGCCTAGCTAGGACTGGTTGCCTCAGAGTTAGGATATTGTGACTGAGTACGATATCAACTGATGATACTTGCAGCCTGGTATACTAGTGATGCATCACTATAAAGCCGCCTTGAGTGCACACTCCCACAAGTGGGTATGTATCCCAATTAGATGTTGCAAGGGCGTAACGTAGCACTCCAAAAAACAGCTAACTATTAACATATACATCTATATATATATTATCTGTATATATATTATCTGTATATATATCATACATTATATATATAAGCAAGTATATAATAAATATGTATACATATGAAATATAATAAATATATATATATATATGCAACGTACATGCTATTTATATATTTAGATATAAGTGAGAACTGGGAGAGAATTGGAGTTGGTTCCCAGGCGGGGGGAAACAGAGAGTGTCCGCTTACAGAGGGGCCTGCCGAGAATGATAGGTGTTGGGAAGCGAGAGGTTCCCAGACAGGAACACCAACAAATAATAGGGACCATTATTTATTTATATTCACATAATAAATGATATTTGCACTTATATATATAGAAATATATGTATAAATAGATATGTATAAATATATATATTGATATCAATGTATATAAATGAATATAAGAATACATAGAACTTCAGGTTCCTCAAGCATTAGTTGGAGTCCGCATCACTAACGGCTACCCGACCTCCTCCATCACGAACAACCCTTGCACAAAGGCAACCAAGGCTCATCCGAGGAGGCAGTTGTACAAAGACTTCACACACAAGGGCAGGTTGAAAAACAGCACTGCCTTGGTCGGTCAACCGTGATGTGAATCCTTTGCGTGCAGTATATTTGGAGCATGAACTGTTATTTTCGGGCAAGTGTAGCTACTCTATTTGGACGGTTCAGTTGGATGACCGGGGCATGGGCAACAGTTTATCAGGGGATTGAGTACAGAAAAGGGTGTACAAAATAGGTGTCAAATATGGACTAGAAGTGTGATTGTATCTCTGTGATAACTGATCTCCTGGGTCATCTGAACAAGCGGGAGCAGTTAGATAACACAGAAATAAATTCCAATGTATTCAGTCAGAATATATAGGTTTAACCATCTGGCTATTCCACGCCCGCTTAAGGCGAGCCTGCGAGTTAATTCATGTAATTGTTTCCATGTGAATTTCCGGGCGTGCCACTGAGCTGCTGTCGTGTCTCGTCCCGCCGCCGGTTGACCGCCTTCACGCTAACCTGACCCGGGCTAGTAAGGTGGCTAATATCTCCCCGGAGGTGGGAAGTTCGACTTCATACATTCCGTGGGGCGGAAGGCCCTTAATTCAATACTTTTATAGAACAATCGAATGCAAATATCAGGTTGACCATAGCGGTTAATAATATAAGACTGGAGAATAGTAAAGAATGCAAGGAACTTCAGAGCTCACGGCTTTATTCTTACCCTAACTAACAATGTAAGAGTACTTTCAAAGATGAATTTCACTGAATAACAACTAAGTACAATAAGTATATCCCCTCCCGTATGTGGTAAGTTAAATCAGTTTGGAATGTTCTCAATAAAAACCTAAATCTCGTCTAAAACATCAGAGCGTGCATGAAGTATGTCAGACGGGTCAGAGCCCGAGCACTCAACCTTCCACCATTGCTAGGAGAGTCGGAATTGATGTCTCCTAGTGACACGTTACAACAGGGAACCCGGCCCCGTAAATGGTGGCAAATGCGAGCCTGGTGAGTAGCCCGCATTTCAGAATGCGAGCTAATCAGCCCAGCCCGCATTTCCATTGGTCGACTAGTCTCACCCAATTCATATGTATGTAAAAAAAAAACAATCTATATAGATCATCAATGTCTAGAAAATATTGGATATGAAATTACATTTATGCACCCATACTGGTTGGATCGGTGTCAGGATAATATGACTGAGTGGGATATCAAGTCATGCCGGCCTGGTCTCCTGTGAGGAAGCACTATAAAGATGTCATGTGTACGCACTGTCACAAGTTTGTACCAGTCCTGGTATGACCATGACTGTTGCCAGGATGTAAAACTCCAATAACCGCCCAACCTATGCGGCCATACAAATTCACCTATGGGAATCCATCTCACATAACAAACCAAGGCAAATACATCGTTG
Organism: Branchipolynoe longqiensis; assembly: GCA_030323885.1. Taxonomy (NCBI): domain Eukaryota; kingdom Metazoa; phylum Annelida; class Polychaeta; order Phyllodocida; family Polynoidae; genus Branchipolynoe; species Branchipolynoe longqiensis. The sequence goes on along the minus strand of CM059196.1, from coordinate 53,044,955 downwards.
TGGCATGATCTATGGTATTTTTTTGTCATATGCCTCTCCCAGCAGATGAACAGTGATATTAAAGAGGGAAGACATGCAAGGATATGTTGTTGGGGAATCATAGCAAGATCACAGAGCTTGGCATTGTGGTCACAATTCAGGTTGGTTGTTTTTTGGAGTTGTATGTCCTGGCAACATGCAAGGTCATATCAGGAGGGTGACAAATCAGGTTATTTAGACAATTTATCTATTATGCTATATCATCATCATCATTATCATGCTATATAGCTCTCTGCTGTGAGAGTTGCGTCCATGAGTCGGTCTTAATGTCTCTCAGCTTCAGGTTGATGGTACGTTGTGTTGCGTTGTGTTCCTCCTAGCTGATTTTCCGCTGTCGACAGAAGATGAGCTCGAGCAGCGCAGTCCTTGGTAACCCGGGCGACGACCGAGCCGGTATGGTGTTTTGTGTGGTTGTCCATTTCATGAAAGCTGCCTGCAAAAGTGTTGAAGTGCTGCTGGATTTTGCAAGTTACCAGCGGCACTCTCTCGGGGAGCAAATAGAGGTTTCACACCTGCAAGGACATGTCAAGACAGGCGCAAAACTATTTGTCCCCGCAGTGGCTGGTCGGGAGATGTTGGGAGTTCCATACATCAACCGCCCTTAATGCTGCCACATTGACATGGTTTTCTGTTTAGGGTTTGCTCCCTAAGCCTTTGGTTCTGTCAAGAACCTGTACCACAAGGCAGTGGTTTACAACTCTATAAGGCAGGGGCGTCAAACTCCCTGAGGTATTGCTCTACCTGCAATACCTGCATACCACCGCTATATAACACCACATTATCCATTCACCATCACTTGATTCCGCATCAATTTACAATGGCATTTTAATGGCTGCTTGACCAGACAGGATGTCCGAATGAGTTGAGTGTCCGTCTCGTGTATTGGGAGACTGGCGGATCCGAACCCATGGGATCGTGGATTCGAACCTTGGTCGACTCAAATAAACGACTTAAAAATCTATGCTCATCGCTTCCTAGCCAGGTGCTCAGTATTATTAGGGCAAGAACTGGTTGGCTCAGTGTCAGGATAATGTGCCTGAGTGGGATATCAGCTCATGGTGCTGGTGGCCTGGTCTCCAAGTGGGGATATGAGTGCGCACTGTCACAAGTCGGTGCGTGTCCTGATATGACCTTAGATGTTGCTATGGCGTAAAACAACAACAAACAAACAAACATAACGGCTGCCTAATTCACTTGGAACCATGGTGCCGGCCATCATTATATTTCAATGGTACTATCAACGATCCACTTAACAACTGCCGCCGTGTTGCTTTGATCTTTCAAAGTGGGTGCAGCCATTGATGTATTACCCACAGATCAGCTATCAAGGACCTGGAAGCTAGACGGGATTCAAATCATTTTCATTCACATGTAAGCAATCCTGTTGTAGATCCACACAATTGGTCAGTGTATTTATCAGTGGATATCAAAGCATTGTAAATTTGTAGCAAAGCCCAATGTGGTGTGGGAGCTTAAAAATCCCTTGGGTCGGTAAACGTGTAGGCTCGGGCTTTCTATCGACCAGCAGTGGAATGAGGAAGACCAGTCGTCTATGACTGAAATTCCCCCTGCTTAAACAACTAATGGACCAACAAAAATAATAAAATAAAAATGTGGGTGAATGCTAGCCTGGGTGTTTTGTTCTGGCATTTGATAGGACCAGACCCACCCTGGTGTAAAGATTTCAAATTTCCCCCTGATTCAAGTTCCCCCCCGGAACTTGAAAACGTTTTCAAATTCATCCCAGGGGAATTTGAAAACGTTTTCAAGTTCCCTCCCTCGTTTTAACTTTCCCTCCCACCATTTTGGGGAAATTTTCTTTATTTTTATTATTTTTTTGTTATTTTTTGTTATTTTTCATGACAGATATAATAATACACAGAGAATAGAATAATGGAAATTATTACTAGTACAACAAAACATATTTCACCCCAAATGACACAAACAGTCTCGAAGATGGCTAAGAACAAAATATTATAAATCTGAATTTTAAAACGTTTTTAAAAGTTTTTTAAACAATTTTAAATTCCCGGAGGGGGGAATTTGTAAATAGAGGGAGGAATCTGAAAACGTTTTTAATTTCCCTCCGGGGAAATTTAAAACATTTTCAGATTCCCCGCGGAAACTTGAAAAGGGGGGAAATTGCAATTGTTACACCGGGTTACAGGTTATCAGCATCTGATAGGGAGTGTGGTGTTATTTTTAGTGATTAGGCCATACTCCATTTTGATACATCTTTTTAGTTAAATTTATGGAAAGGATAATTAGTATGACATGCTAAGACTGGCAAAATCAGGGAAACATTCAGCTGTTGTTCAGCCACGGTGATGACTCTTGTATGTGAATGTGTGACCAGACGGGATGGCCGAATGAGTTAGAGCGTCCGTCTCCCGTGCTGGTAGATCGTGGGGTCGTGGGTTCGAGTCCCGGTCGAGTCAAACCAATGACTTTAAAATTGATACTTGTCGCTTCCTAGCCAGGCGCTCGGCATTATTAGGATAGGGCAAGGACTGGTGTGCTCAGTGCCAGGATAATGTGACTGAGTGGGATACCAGGTCATGGTGCCGGCGGCCTGGTTTCCCAGTGGGACAGCACTATAAAGTCACCATGAGTGCGCACTGTCACAAGTCGGTACCCGTCCTGATATGACCTTAGATGTTGCTAGGACGTAAAACAATAACAAACAAACAAACATGTATGTGAATGTAGTGTATTTTGTCCTATATAATGTTTTAGTAATACAATTATGTAATTGCATTCATATGTTTGTGACTGTACGCAGGACATATGTATATGAATTATTACATGATACAGATTCATACAGATTCATACAGGATCTTAGGTCACAAATACAGATTACCATCCAAAAAATGTGGCAGGTCTGTATGACTGTTTTCTCATATTTTGAAATATTTTCATTTATTTATTCATGGTTTGGGTTCTTAGTTTTTTTTGGCGGGAAAAGTTGGGAAAGAGTCTAGAAACAAACAAATCTGCGCATCTCACACAGGGGTGCCTGCGCATGCGCATGACAGTCGATCCGACGCCGATAATTAGTGAGCGTCACTCATGCATATCGCACTGCGGCTTATGAGCAGTCGAGGAGCCTCGTTCTTGGGGTTGCCGGCAGGGGGCTTGCCCACAGGGGCATGAGTCAGCCAATCACATCGCTTCTAGTACTTACCCTGCACACGCCACCTTGGCACGGCCCTAGGGCCGCCGCCCGATACAAAGCAATTGAACTCAGCACCCCTCCTACACACACACACACACCGATTCACCCGCCCACACACCATCACACACACCGACCTCATTACTTCAGGAACACGAGTGGGCGCAGTGTAGCACGGGCTTTGAGTAAGGGAGATCGAGAGTTCGATTCCCGGTCGAGTTGTTAAGGTGATACGTGTCGCTTTCTAGCCTGGTGCTCGACATTAATAGGAGAGGGCAAGGACTGGTTAGCTCAATGTCAGGATAATATACCTGAGTGGGATATCATCATGTGACCTTTGAAGTTGCCAAGATGTAAAACTCCAACAACCAACCAACAAAGCTTCAGGAACATCACTAGATGGCTCCTTACAGATAACACATTTTGGACCGACATGACCGGATGGGATATCCGAATCAGTTAGGGTTTTTGGTTGGATTCCCCTGAATGGAAGATCATGGCGTTGACTCTAGGAAGAGTCAAACCAATGACTTAACAAAATTGGTTCCCGGGCGATTAAAACCACTGACTTACAAATTGTTACTTGTCGCTCCCTAGCTTCTGGCTCAGCATTATACAGTAGTGCAAAGGCTGGTTTGCTGAGTATCAGAATACCGGGAATAAGTGTTGGTGGAGTTTATCGCCCTGGCAACATTTTGAGTTCATATGAGGGGGTGACTAAGCGGGATATCTGGTCATGGTGTCGGCGGCTCGGTTTTTCCAGTTGGGCAGCACTATAAAGTTGTCACCTGACGATCCCAGGTTGAGAGGGATTTAGTACTACAACATTGAACTGTGGTATATGTGCATACAATAACTATTGTTTTAGCTCAAGATGAAATGCTGAATAGCATAGTTCCACGACGTTCCTCAACAGAAGCAAATACGAGTTAAGACCCCCCCCCCCCATCCCCCACCAAGATTGGTCATCAGGAACCATATGTTATTGGCTTCAAAGCAACTTCAAAGGAGACAGACCAGACTGGGTGGCCGAATGAGTTGAGCGTCCGTCCCCCATTTTGGGAGATTGGGGTATCCGAAACCATAAGTTTGTGGGGTCGAACCTTGGTCGAGTCAAACCGATGACTTAAACATTTATACTTGTCACTTCCTAGCCTGGCACTCAGCATTACTAGGATAGGGCAATGACTGGCTAGTTTAGTGTCAGGATAATCTTACTGAGGGAGATATCAGGTCATCGTGCTGGCAGGCTGATTTCACAGTGGGGCAGGAATACAAAGTTGCCATGAGTGCACACTGTCACAAGTTGGTACCCGTGCTGATATGACCTTAGATGTTGCTAGGACGTAAAATAACAACAAACAAACAAATCAAAGGAGAAATGGTAAATGGTTTAGCCCTTCCCTTCAAATTAATGCAAATTCCTTCATTTCCTATTACATAAACCTAATGTGACATTTTCTATGTGCTAGTGGTAGCTTAGTTAGCGGCAACACATTTCCTAAAGATAACAAAATAAAATGACCAAATTATACTTATTGAGCAAAGTCAGAACATAGCCGTGTCTATTTCAATGACAGCCTAGTCCTCTTATGACGGTTGATGTTGCCAGTACGTAAAACCCCAACAAACAAACAGACAGCCAGCCTGGTACTTGTTGACCTCATGCCCCCCCCCCCCTCCTCATGAACCTCCAATTTAAGAAGTCCTCTATTTACCTTGTTCCAGGAGAGGACAGACGCCTTTGCTCACCTTGTACCAGCATATCAGACAAACTTGTGTCAGAACTAGACCGGAAGATCACGTGTGCCACTATGCGGTACGCTTATGCAAGCAGTACTCGATGAGGACCAGCCATATGTGTATCGGGTGGGTAATAACACTGTGAGCCCTGCACTACCCTGCACTACTCTACAATACCTTGCGCTACCCTGCAATATCCTGCACTACTCTACACTACCATGCGCTACCCTCCACTTCTTAGCAGACGTCGGAGACGAAGATCGGATGGCCGGGCCAGTAGAGTGCTCGCTTCCCGTGCGGAAGGGCGTGGGTTTGATTCCCGGCCGAGTGAAACCAAAGACTTACAACCCTGACAATTGTTCCTACCTATCACGGCATATGACATTACTGGAGGAGAGAACGGACCGGTGTATTCGGTATCAGGTTAATGTGACTGAGTGTGCTATCGAGGTATGCTGCCGGCGACACGGTCTCCCAGCAGGGCAGCACTATATATTGACCATGAAGACAACACAATATTGCCACTAGACACTACCCATCATAGAATGGCGGGATATAAAACACTAACAATCAAAACAGAGACTGAGCAAGCTTCATGGGAACCAGCGAATGGATCAAAAGGTAAAGTGAGACACGTATTACACCCGGTGCACACTGACGACTTCCTTGTCTCAATGAGTCACGGACTACAGCTAAGTAAATGTGATGCGTCCTCAATGTGCAATGACGTTAAATATGACTAGATAAGAACATATGCAAGTTTATTCCAGTCTTAACCCGGGATAAGCATTACTATTTTTCATCCCATGCAAATTCGACGACTGGTGATATAATTGATCTCAAACGCGGCGGACACGAGCCGATATCGCGGATTCAACCTGGTTAATAGGAGATCGGCAATGCCTATTGTCGGTCGATTTTGCTTTGAACGCGAAGGCTGAGTGGAAAATCGTCCTTAATACCGGCTTGCAAAAATGCACAAACACTTAATGGACCTAATAAGTAATAGGGTCAAGAGGCTATGAATTGTGGATTACAGCTAGAAATGGAAAGTGGGGGATCAACAAGCATTTCAGAACAGAACTAACTCTGGTCCTTTCCCCCTCTCCACCCCTCCTCTAACAAACGATGTTCAGTGTGGTCGCGTTATGTGATGTCTAAGCATAATACAAGTATAATTAATTGGAAGCTGTCACTCCATATTATATTCTAAGTCATTTACTGCATATTACCAAATAGCCAATAGTCATTCAACAAATGCATGAATAAGCCAGGTGGTCATATTGTTAAATGCCTCTCCTCCTTTGCCGCGCTGCTGGGGAAACAGGTCACACAGAATAATAATAATAATAATAATAATAAAACATTTATATAGCGCCCGATCCAGCAAACCATTCTCAGGCACTTTACAAAAACAAATATACAGGAAAATAAATGTCACCTAGTTAAAAGCAGATTTAAACAAATGTGTCTTAAGACCTTTTTTAAAAGCACCAACAGATTTACAATCAGTGATATATCCTGGCAGATCATTCCACAGTCTCGGGGCAGCAATACTAAAAGCATGATCCCCAAAGCCTTTGAGTCTGCTCTGAGGAACTGCTAACTGGCTGGAGACTGTGGAGTGCAGTGTTCGAACATTTGTTCTCTCCTGGAGCATATCTCTCATATATCCTGGACCCTGATCATGCAAGGCACGATATACAAGCAGCACCTTGAAATCAATTCTCTTCTCCCCAGGGTGCCAGTGTAATGATTTCAGCACCGGAGTGATGTGATCAAATTTCTCTGTACCCGTCAACAACCTGGCAGCCGCATTCTGTATACATTGCAGTTTTGAAATACTTGACAGCGGCAGACCATACAGAAGGAAACGGTCGCACCTGAACTTTGAACTTTGACCTCTAACCTGTGACCACTGACCTGCTTCACTACGGGCGATTTGCTTTTCTTCCTAAGTGAAATACGATTAAATCACCAGTCAATTACTGATGTCAGTACTTGGAATCGACAGTAAAGGGAGACCTTTATAGTTGGGTATCATGCAGCTGTTTCCTAGAAGAATCTTTCCTATGTATGTTTATTATAAACTTCACATTATGATTGGTAGGTTTTTAAATTGGTGTCTGCAGCAGATGTCATATTCAGATTGACCGATTGACCGATTGACCGATTGACATTCTGGTTATTTGCTAATTGTTAGTACCGGCCAGAATTGACCTCGTTTCCAATGTCAATGCCATGCGGATATTTGAAAAGACCACCGCTATCTGATTTAGTAAATGTTGTATTATTTGTAGATGAAGGTTTTATGAATGCACGCACCCCTTCCACCGATCCCCGGGTATGTCGTCCATCAGGCTTCATGCACGGGTCTCTATTAAGATGAGTGGTAGCATTTCAGAATTACAAATTTAAATGGAAAGCGGGACGTAGGTCAGCCGGTAGAGTGTCGACCTGTGTAGGTGTGGGTCATTGCTATGGATCCTGCTAAGTGGACACATTTGCAGTTTGGGTTATTTTCCATTACAACCAGTGGTCCACAACAGGTTCATCAACATATGTGGTATATGCTGTTCTGTCTAAGGTAAAGGGCATATCAAAGACCCCTTCCTGCATATAGCAAGGTGTAGCCTATGTGATGCTAGCAGATTTGCTCCAAAGAAATCTGTCAGAATTACCAAATATTTTAACTCCAATAGCCCATGATAAAAATCAATCTGCTCCAGGGGCGTCATGGAATAAAACCAACTTTCAGAATTAAAACAATCACTACAAAAACCGGATTTGGCGCAGTGGCTGAATCGGCAGAGCGCACGCCTTACTTGTGGGAGATCGGGAGTTCATTTCCCGATCAAGTCAAACCACTGGCTTATACAATTGATAGTTGTCGCTTTCTGGCCTGGCACTCGGCATTAATAGAATAGGTCAATGAATGGTTAGCTCAGTGTCAGAATGATGTGCCTGAGTAGAATATCCGGTCTTGGTGCTGGAACCTTGATTTCCCAGTAGGGCAGCACTATGAGGTCGCCATGAGCATGAACTGTCACAAGTTAGTATACTACCTCAGATGTTGTCAGGAAGTAACCAACCAACCCACTGCAAAAAAAAGGATCCAAATACCACTTTGCGATGATAGAGTACCTACTACGGCAGCAGTGTGTTCCCTAAAATAGTAAAAAGGCGCTTTCTGGTCTTCTATTCCCGTAGTCAGTAGTGTCACTAATTAGTTTCGTCAATTGCGCCATTTAGCACCGCCGGGCAAATATTGTTTACCAGAATTATTGTAATATATTTATATATGACCTTTATTTGAACTATATATACATTTATTTATAATATTGCATTGACCTCTCAGGCAAATAGTAACATATATATGTATCCCTGGATAGAGTGATGACATCAGGGAACCAAGGTGGTGTAATTATTGGCACACTATTCCGGAATAGCGAAAGCTGTGGATTCAAATCTTGCTCTAGTTGGAATATTTCTCATTTCCATCACCTCGCCGATAATGTAAATCCATTATGTGAAATTATGCCTTCCATGGAAATATAACTGATCTCAACCCAACGTTGGATTTGATTAATTGTTTCACCGCAATATATATTGATATTGTTCATATATATATATATATAAGTATATATATATATATATATGTATATATATATATATATATATATATATATATATGCGTGACCGGGATTGGCGGGTTGTGGAGGACATAACAGCCTTTTCATCTGAGAGCGGCTCCCGACGGACTCCTGTATCTCAACCACCCATCACACCGACTGGGCCCGGTCTGACTAACAATTTACCGAACTAAGGCAGCGAGAGTAGAGATAGGTCTGGGTGGAATGCTACATAATTCGAATTCGAATTTCTGTGATGAATATATGCAGGTCTCTGAGTGTTTGACGCTGATTAAATCATCACATTAATACACTTTAAATGTCAATTTCAAAGCTTTATTTTCACCGCCAACTTGGATTATCTTTTTAATTTCAGCATTCGCTTCCATTTTCTCAACATTACACCAATATAGATAGCATTGCACACTTGAACCAGTGACTCCACAACTTGATTCATACCGAGGCAGTTTTTTCTCGGAAGGAAACAGTGCTTCAAAACTGGAAGTTATCTTTCTGTGAGGAATTGATGCAGGGTTATGAACGTTTGACTCTGGTCTCGTAGCTGAGCAGAGGGTGGGAAAATTGGGAGCGTATTGTAAGGGGATTGAGCACGGCAAATACTTTAAGCGGCTGATGTGGGTTTTGCCACTAGACTTGTAGATAACATTGGTTGTTGTTTGTTGGAGGTTTACGTCCTGGTAAAATCTAAGTTCAAAACCAGACTGAATCGCCGAATGAGTTAAAGCGTCCGACTCCCTTGTTGGTAGATCATGGGATCGTGGGTTCGAACACTGGTCAAGTCAAACGAATGACTTAAAAATTGATAGTTGTCGCTTCCTAGCCAGGCGCTCAACATTAGCAGGATAGGGCAATGGGCAGTGGCAGTAGGAAGACCAATCGTCCCTGATTGAAATTTCCCCTGCTTAAACAACGAATGTACCAAAACAAAAAACAAACAAACAAAAATATATATATATATATCAGCATGGGGACCGACTTGTGACAGTGCACACTTATGGCGACCGTATAATGCTGCTCCACTGGGGGAACTGTACATAACAGGTCCCCGCGAAGTTCCTACCCCATCCCCTACTATTACTTCGTCCACCCTGCCCCGCACCACCACACTGCCACACAACTCCGCACACCACGGCTCCTCCCTCACCCACCATGGCCGGCACCCCGTGTCGTCTACTACTATATCACCAATAAAGGAGTGTCGGCATCATGGGCAGGGGCGGAGGTCACCCAGCAGGGACTGGGCGTGTAGAGGTGTCGATGGATGGGGATATGTGTGGTGTGGTGTGGTGTGTGTGGATGTGTGAATGTATTTGTGTGGGGTGTGTGGTGGATGTGGTGTGGTTGGTGTGTGTGTGGATGTTGGGTGTGTGAGGTGTGTTGGGGTGTGGGGTGTGGGATGTGTGTGGGATGTGTGTGTGGTGGGTGTGGAACGTGTGGAACGTGTGGATAGCGTGGTGTGGATGGTGTGGAGTGCGATGTGTGGTGGGTGTGGATCGTGTGTATATTGTGGTGTGGATGGTGTGGTGTGTAGTGGTTGTGTGTGGGTGTGAAGCTCCATAAAGCGGTGCGGTGGGTGTTTTGGGTGTGTTGGGTGTGGTGAATTAGTGTGGGTGTGGGTGTGGATGCGGTGTGGTGGATGTGGTGTGTGGATGTGAGTGAAGCGATGTGGTGGGTGTGGTGGGTGTGGTGGTCGTGGTGGGTGAGGTGGGTTTGGTAGGTGTGGTTAATCGGTGTGGGTGTGGATGTGGTGTGTGGATGTGTGTGAAGCGGTGTGGTGGGTGTTGTTTTTTTGTTTGTTTTTTTTTGGTCCATTAGTTGTTTAAGCAGGGGAAATTTCAGTCATAGATGACTGGTCTTCCTCATTCCACTGCTGGTCGATAGAAAGCCCGAGCATACACTTTTACCGACCCAAGGGATTTTTAACCTCCCACACCACATAGACATGGTATGAGAGCAACCGGCCTTTGATGACGCTGTAAGTTATACACAGCGGTGGAAATCCAAATTGGCAGAGCTGGGGGCACGGGGAATCGAACCGCCGACCCTCAGATTAGGAGTCTGACCTAGAAAAAAGTCAGACACTCTAACCACTCTGCCACAGAGAACGCGACAGAGTGTGAGTGTGAGGAATGTGAATGGTGTCAGGTGCTTGCAGATAGGGGTGATATAAATCATTGTGATGTGGGGTTGAAGGTTTTACTGAGGTGTGGAGGCAGTCTCGCCTATCGGCGTGAGTTGTGTCGTGTGGATTGGGGTCGGTGGTATAGACGGCTCCTGGGGACGGGGATGGACGGGGATGGAGGGGTAGGGACAAGTATAGACGGGTATGGATGAGCAGGAACATACATGGACGGCTATGGAGTGGCATAATGTACGCTCTGGTGTGTTCTGGCTATGCAGAAACTGTAGTATGGGGTAACATTGAATGAATGATTGATTGACTGATGTCTTTTTTAACGCCGTGCTTCAGGAAAAAAGGACCTGTATTCTAATGTACAATTCCTAAACCATTGGAGTAATGTCGTAGAGTCTTGTTTTTTCTAAGTTGTTGTACATTATTTGTTTAAGCAGGGGAAATTTCAATCAGAGACAATTGGTCTTCCTCTTTCACTGCTCCCTGCCCTATCCTAATAAGGCAGAGTGCCTGGCTAGGAAACGACAAGTATCAATTTTTTAACTCATTGGGTTGACTCGTCCTGGGTTCGAACCCATGACCCCATGGTCTACAAACACGGGAGACGGACGCTCTAACTCATTGGGCCATCCCGGCTAGTTTATTTTCTTACATTCGTTGATGACTCAAGCGGGCGATGTAAGTCATAGTAACTTATTTTTCCTCATTCTTCTACTTGAACTTATGCCAAGTGTCAGGCTAGGTTCAAGGAATAGTTCATTTGAAGTCATTGGTTTGACTTGACCTAGTTCCACGTCCTGCCACACAAGGAACTGGCACTCAACGCATTCAATTCATTCTGGAAATCATCCCCTCATTTAAATTTAAATTGGGTTAAAGAGCCACCCCACGACTATTGTAGCCCTGTGGAGCTGGGCATGTGTGTCTATATTATATATTATATATTATATATTATATATTATATATTATATATTATATATTATATATTATATATTATATATATATATGTGTATGCTGGTTCATGCATTATGGAAGTGTAAATAATGGATGGTTACACACACATATCAAATGTAGCTGGCAGTGCCTGTGTTGCCCCCTTGAGGTCGCTCCAGCCACCCCATCACAGGCACCATGTCTCAATACCTCAGAACGAATATAGTCATCCTGATCGGCTCCAGACAAAAATAAAATCATAGCAGCCCTTGTAGTGGGCGGAGTGATTTCAATCGAGCTGCAGTACTGCGTGCAGTACTGCAGTAGCTCCTTTGAAATCATGACCACTCTGACCATGACATTCCGCCAGGTATGTAGGTTAAATATAGCATGGTGTGGTATGATGAGGAGTCGGGGATCGGTGAGAAGTGTCCACAGCGAGGAAAGGAGCAAAAATGGGTGACCACTGGGTCATATTGAACATACCCTTGCAGGAATAGTTCCTCATTCTTTAAAGCCGTGTTTACACGGGAAATTGTGAAACGTTCTAGTCAAGGCGATTTATATGAAGCGTTTTAGAAGCATGTTTACACGGCGGAGTTGGAAAGTGTGTCGGCGCCGGGAACCATCAGGCGCCTGTAGTCGGCAAGCACTGCTATTTGTTTAGTTTAAACACGTCGATTCGACGCAGATGTACCTGCTACGTTAATATCGCTTGGAATTTAAGGTTAATTTAATTTAATTTAATTATTTGAGTCTGTAATTCTGTTAAATATGATCGCATTCACTAGATTTCGGCGTAATCGGGCACTAACACTGCCGGGCACCAGCGATTAGTTACTGCTCCATCTGTTGCCGGCACGCGCTACTATTTTATACTATCGCCGCCCGGGAACCAGCTGAATCGCTTCAAATAAACGACCTCGGGAGGTGGTATAGATGAACCATTTCATATGAAGCGATTCAGCCCTAAAACGCCTCAGAGTCGCGTTTACACACCAAATGTGTGTCGATCTAGGCAAGTGGTTTCATATGAAACGTTTTAAATCGCCCGTGTAAACACGGCTTAAGTCCTGATATTCTGTGGTTTAAGGGGCTGTCACATTAGGGTTTTTTGCGGGAGCGTATGGTGGCTTAGGCGCGTTATGTCATATACGTCGGCATACGCCGTATACGCTACTCATACACTATGCATACGCTACTCATACGCTACTCATACGCTGCCCGGTGACGGCTTATGTGAAGCGTATGAGGCATACGCCGCCATACGCTTTCATAAATCCGTCCGTCCAAATCTTTTTGTGCATGCTCAAAAAATCTTGACCTATGAGGGCGTCTGGCCCATATGCTGCTCATATGCTACTCATACGCCGGCATACGCTCCTCATATGCCGGCATATGCTCCTCGTATGCTAGGGGTATGCCGGCATAGGTTTTTCACACTCTCAACTTGCGTCACCGGCGTATCTCTAGTGTATCTCTAGCGTATGTAGCGTATGCATAACCTATGAGTTACGTATGGGAGCGTACTACTAGCGTATGCAAAGCGTATGCACAGCGTATTCAAAGCGTATGCCATAGGCCTCGACATCGAGCTGAGACGGGTCAATCTGACAGGTACCGGACTGTATTTTTTGTATTTAGGACGGTCCAAACATGTGCTCCAACCACTATCAAAAGCAACTACCTGTTAGGAAGCAGCCTCCATATGAAATATGAAGAAATGGGATGGTGCAGAACATGTACACACACACCCACTACACACACATGTACCTAGATGTTATCCTACATATTGACCTTAGTTTTTTATTATTATTATTATATAATACCATATTCGGGGGTTTGTGACCTAGGGGTCACTGGCTGCAGAACTGCAGGATTCATAAAAACGGCGGACCTGTTAGGAAGCAGTCTCCATGAGAAATATGAAGAAATGGGATGGTGCAAACATGTAGGACGGTGCAAACATTAAATCTGCATGTGCATGCTTCCTACATGTTTGGACCATCCTACATGTTTGCACCAACCCTTTCTTCATATATCATATATGGAGACTGCTTTCTAACAGGTAGTTGCTTTTGATAGTGGTTGGAGCACATGTTTGGACTGTCCTACTCTGGATGCCACAATATTGAACACTAATTATTCAGTTTACTTAAGATAAGATATGCTTTGCATACGCTAAGCATAGGTTCTGCTTAGGTTACTCATACGCTACTCATACGCTCATATGCTATGCATATGCTACGCGTATGCTATGCGTACGCTACTCGTACGCTCCACATGCCAATCAAAACCGTCAACAAATGTCACAGCACGCTCCCATACGCTCCTCATACGCTCCTCATAGGTTCCACATACGCTCAAAACCACCCGAAAAGTCACCAAATGTCATCATAGGCCGGCACGCACAGGACCTACGTAGGTTTTCAATACGCTCCCGCCATACACCATAATGTGACAGGGCCTTTAAAGAGAAGTTGATGTAGATAAATTAAAAATATACTTCAAGCAGTTTAATCTCTGCAAAAGATACATATATATGTATAATTATGTCTGAACAAGAAACTACTATAATGGGTTCCATAATTTGAGCCAATCAGACCTGTTCTTTTTTATTGCAAATGGCCACCCATTATGGGGGCTGCCATTTGCAATAACAAAGAATGGTTCTGATTGGCTGACACTGAGAACTGTTGTCAGCCAATCAGAGCTGTTCTTTTTTATTGCAAATGGCTGCCCCCATGGAGGCAGCCATTTGCAATAGAAAAGAACAGCTCTGATTGGCCAACACTGAGTTCGCGTGAGAACGAGAAGAGGAAAGTCCATTTCCGGCAAGTTCAAACGGGCTCAAACGAGTTCAACCGTGGCTGGTTGGGTCGCTCCGTATAGCGCTGAATATGCTTATGGGATCGGTGTGTAGGTGGGGTAATGCAGGGTAAGAAGCGGTGCAGTGTGACAGAGTAGTGGTGAGGAGTGCCGTTGGCAGGGTGTGACCAAGTGTAGCGTTTTAGACAGGTAGTCAGTTGTGAGGGTGTAGGTGTGACGGGATGTAAGGCAACAGAGAGGTCCAGCTGTGCAACGGGCCATGGCCTGACACGATGTAGTGTAATTAAAGCCGTGTTTACACGGCGAATTGTGAAACGATCTAGACAAAGCGATTTATATGAAGTGTTTTAGAAGCGCGTTTACACGGACAGAGTTTGAAAGTGTTTTGGCGCCGGGAACCAGCATCCTTAGGTCTGCCTGTAGCTGGCGAGCACTGCTATTTCAAATAAACCACCTCACGAGGTGGTATAGATGAACCGTTTCATGTGAATCGATTCAGCCCTAAAAAGCTTCAGAGTCGCATTTACACGGCAAATGTGAGTCGATCTAGGCAAGTCGTTTTATATGAGGCGTTTTAAATCGCCCATGTAAACAGGGCTATAGAAAGCATGTGGTGTGATGGTGTAGGGTGTTGGTCGATGCAGTGTGATAGAGAAGAGCGGGTGATAGCTAGCCTACATCGAATGGTGTTTCAAAGCATGATTTGGATTGAAAGTGTTGTTACTGATATCCACATTTTAGTCCATGGCGTGTACTCCAGACTTAAAACACTGTCACTGAGCAAGGTTCAAAATGACTGGTGGTGTGTGACGCTGGGTTTCATAGCGTGAGGCGAGGCAGTGTACTACACAACTGAGGTAGCGGCGCAGCACAAGGGGAGAAGCGATGCGGTATGACCGCTTTCGGGTTGTGATGTATGTCAGTGTGGTCTAGAAGTGATGAAGTGTGACCGGGGCTGTGTGTGACGCTCTGCGGTGTGAGGTATGTTTGGGTGCGGCCTACCATCCGCCTGGGGCGCCACCTGGTGGAGCGCCCCTCCCCCCTCCCGTATCCGCCCTTCCTCTCTCCCCTGCCCTCCCTCTCATCCCTCCCCTCCCCCTCCTCCCTCCCATCCCCCATCCCCCTCCCACTTCCCCCTCCCACTTCAACTCCTCCTCCGACTCCCCCATCCCCTCCCGCTACCCCATCCCGCTCCTCCCTCCTCCCCCCCTGCTCCCCCCCACACCCCTCCCCCTCCCCCCCCTCCCCTCCCCCCCCCCCACCCCGTTTCACCCCTCCCTGAGGCCAGCGGCCGGTGCTGGAGGCAGGGCCGCTGCCCCCTCTACCTGCGCCGCGTGTACATCACGCTATTTCCCCATCTCCCCGCACCGTGGCGCCCTGACACTATTCTGATGTGGTCGCCGATATCCAACGCGCCGACATTATGCTCCACCCTCATTTCCGCGAAACCTCTTATCATCCGCCATAAAGAGGACTCCCGGTCTTGACTTATACAGTACGGCCGGTCCATTCATGTGTATTTACAGATTCTGTTGCCTAGGTGGGCATTTGATGTCCCAATGCATGGATTCATATGGACGCTTTGGTATCGCTCATTTCCCCGTGGTCATATTCTAAACAATAAGCGGGAGCAGTGAGATAAACCTAGATTTGTATTTCTTACCTAACCATCTATCATTATTAATTGGTTCCCCAGAAGACTGTATGAGATGGCTGAATCCTGAAGAGTACTATCTGCTGATCTAGCCCTGTGTCTACAAGATCTCGGGACTGAATGCTGGTGTAGTAAGTTCAAAACACTACCCCACAACCACACTAATGCAGTGTTTTCAACCTAGGTTCAAGACACTATGGTAGTGTTTTCAAGTTAATTAAAGGTAGATTCAAAACACTACCGTGGCCATGCCCAAACCACTATCCTTAGATTCAAAACACTCCCTTTAAGTTCAAAACACTACTCTCATGGTGCTGGCAGCCTGGTCTCCTTGTGGGACATCACTATAAAGTCGCCATGAGTGTGCAGTGTCACAAATCAGTACCCATTCTGAGATGACCATAGATGTTGCTAGGATGTAAAACAACAACAAACAAACCATGAAACACTGCAGCACCATCAGCGTAGTCTAATATGTGGTGCAGTTGCCGCAGCACCATCAGCATATACTAATACATGGTGCAGATGCTGCAGTGCTATCAGCGTATACTACTAATATGTGGCAAAATCGCCCCAGCACCATCAGCGTATACTAAGTAATATGTGGTGCAGACGCCACAGTGCTATCAGCGTATACTACTAGTACATGTGTCCTGATATGACCTTAGATGTTCCCAGGATGTAAAACTCCCAATAACCAAACTAGGTTACATTTTGCGACATTACACTTACAGTCCCCACTGCCGTGTTATGATAGTGTTTTGAACTTGGGTAGTGGTTTGGACGTCCATAGGTGTAGTGTTTTGAACTTAACAGTAGTGTGTTGAACTTAAGTTGAAAACACTCTAGTAGTGTTCTGAACTTAGGTTGAACACACTACCGTTGTGTTTTCGACGGGGTAGTGTTTTGAACGTACTACACCGGCCGAGTAATGTCAATGACTTAGCCTACAAAGTCCTAGTTGCTAGGTAGACTGGCAATGAACATGAATAGCCTGAGGGAAAGACTGGCCCATGCATTATTCTGATGATCTGTTTGTTTGTTGTTGTTGTTTAACGTCCTTTCAACGTCTAATGTCAACATGGCAATGAGAGTCATTAGGTGATTGAGGCATGTAGATACAAGAATGGCCTCTACCCATCGAAGGGGTTACTGACAATCTAGTCTGAATATGAGCACACATTGGGTTAGTATGAATCACATTAAGGAAGCTGTGGAGTCGCTGGTTGCAGTAGATAATGTTTTTTTAGATTGTCATAGGGTTGAGGAACTGGGAGAGAATGGACAAAAACAACATGGTGTACACCGAAAGCTACGGGATTAACATTGGAAGTAACGTGAAGTTGCCTAATCTGATGGTTTTGAGCTTCATCTTTTTTTCTGAGATAAACCTATTCGATTGATTGTTATAATCTACCTTATATTAGGTTAAAGTAACTTCTATTGTAAGTTGCTATAACTGTTGAGACATTTGAAGTAAAAATATGCTAAGTTAATTCCGGCAAGCACACTAAAAGTCTTGCACTAAACCTCTGACACCATAGAACATGTTATTGCCTAAGCCTGTTAAATTGACTCAATTGTGAACAAATGTGTAAAAAGTGCATCATTATCTAAGCTAGATAAGTAGATACAAATCTAGGTCAGTGTTTTCGGTTTGAAAATTTGATGGACTCATTGGACGATGAAGATGAGAAATAACTATTTGAACCATATATTCAACTGCTGGATCGTAAATTCAAGTGGTTATTTCCATAACCGAGCCATCTGAGACTTTTATTATAGGCAACCCTATCGTAGAAACAGTGTTATTGAATAACTACTCATTTTGCCAGTGGCCCTAGTGTCATATTAGGGAAGCACTACTAATTATCAATGGGTGCAAGCAGTCACACATTGGTACACATACTGATAGGACCTCAAGTGCTGCGATGAAGAAAACTCCCAGCCATTAAGCGATCGATGAACTGACTTCATATTGACTTCTGAAGTTTATTTTATTAGGCTGGCTCGCACTGCATTTTTCTAATTGGTATTTAGTCAGAAAAGTTAAGCTACATACGTGAGTGGTCACTTGATTGGGTTTGTCTGTTTGGCTTTCATGCATTCAATATGAATGTGCTCTTTAATGGGCCGGTACTTTGGGCCTGGTGGTGTGTCAATGTTCTATCATGTTCTACCAATTCATGCTTTTCATTCAATTCAATAGTAGTATTACATCCACTTCATACACAAGTTGCATAATTATAGAATATTGAGTGAGTCTCTCGCTCTGGCTTGCCTACATACCCGCTATTCCATTTTCCCTCCTGGCGAACAACCTTGCTCTGATTATTGCCTATAATTGGGCTTGAGTTTCTATGAGATAAAGATATTAGGTTGGTCATTATTCCCCCCATTACTTGTGTTTTGAATAACTTTCATTTGAAATAGCTAATTTGAAGATATTTGTAAGTGGCACCATACTAAATTAATTTTAGCATGCAGCTCAATATGTTGAAGACCATATGCATCAGCAGTAAGATGTTATATTAAATTGACTTAGTATTGCCGTGTGTGCAGCATGAAATGCTTAATAAGTACACAAGTATGTCAGTTGAATACGTACAGTCACATCGAAGTAACTGTTCTGGTTTAAAAACATGTCATGCCTTCATCAACATAATGCAGTTCTAGCTGGTACTTTGTGACCAGCTCGACAAGTTGTTACAATGGCGCTAGGTTGGGGATGCTGGAGAAAATATGGGAAACGCTAATGCGCTAATGAAGTGATAGCTGGGGTGATGAATAAATGAGTGGTTGTTCCGTTGGTTGTTGGTTGTTTACATCCTGGCAATATCTACGGTCATAGCATGACCGGTACTGATTTGTGAGAGTGCACACTAATTGTGACATTCAGGGGTGTAGCTAGGTGTATGCGCATATGCCAAAACGTCCACATCGTTTTGTCCAAACAAAATAAAATAAAAAAATAATAAAGAGAGAGAGAGAGAGAGAGGAGGCATGTAGTAGTCCGGAGTGTCCAAAACTCAAGTCTAAAATGTGTAAAATCCGCCAGCTTAAGCTTAAGCGGCCCCCTAAACCCCCTGCCAAAATTAGGAGCACACATCCTTAAAGGTCTAGCTGCGCCCCTGACAGTATAGTGCTACCCCACTGGCCACTGCGAAGCCAGGCTGCCAGGAATAGGAGCTGCTATCCCAGTCAGTCAAATTATCCTGCCACTGAGCCAACCAGCACTTGCCCTATCCTAATAATGCTGAGCGCCTGGCTAGATAAATTAAAGTCATATATACGGGTTATATATCTATATATCGAAGTGTTTGGTGGGAGTATATGGATTTCTAGAAGATTCCATATAATATTATGATGACGTCTTCAGTCAGGAACGGACGCGCTGGCCAAATCGGTAGAGCGAAGGTTGTCAATGCAGAAGGTCGGGAGGTTACAATCTGGCCAAGTTAAATTAATGACTTAGACAAGTAATACTTGTTGCTATCTAGCCTGGCGTTCGGCATTACTAGGATAGGGAAAGGACTAGTTAGCTCAGCGTCAGGAGAATGTGATATCAGGTACTGGTGTTGGAGGCCTAGGCTCCTAGTGGGGCAGCACTATAAGGTCACCATGAGTTTACGCTGTCACATCTCGGGACCAATCCTAATATGACCTTATATATTGCCAGTATGTAAAACCCCAGTCAACCTTATATCTTTTTAAGTAATACCTTGTAATATGCTATGACAGTAAACACTATTAACCTGCATTTGTTAAATCATTGTTGTCTTTTCTGTGCGTTAATGTCACTGAATTTTTTATACAGTTATTTATCTATGTCGGCAACCGTACTTGACTGATTTGTTTCAAGTATAATAAGTTCAGTATAACGTACATACTCTCAGTACAAATGGACTGGTCTTCTAGTCCTAGCGACAAGATATCTAACATTGCTGGCTCACCCGCCTCAGGCGATATCCTTCAAAGGATTTAGAGGCCACACCCTGAGACTGAATACCTATGAAGACTAAGTTTTGTGAGGTTGATAGGCTTCACATCGCATCACATATGCTCTACATCAGGATCTCATTAGTGAGTGATATGCTCATATTACCCAGCTCTGTCTCATTGCAGTATATGTCTGCTAGCAACACAGCCCAAACAAGCAGATCAAGAATAACTGGACCGGCTCAGTCTGGGTGTTACACCGTCCTAATGCAAGACATCCTGCATCACTTCAGAAATAGCACGTAGCTGCATGTGCGACATATACCCTTATATATGTATTTATATGTATATATATATGTATTTATAATACAGCTTCCCCCCGCCTAAGTTATAATGAGCCGATCAGTCTTTGCCTTATCCTACTAATTCCGAGTGTGAGTGAGATAGTGATAGGTGCTAGTGCTTATAAGGTGTTATCATTGAATCAGAGAGGGTGGTCACAACTATTTGTCTCACTAAAGCTGTGTTCACACGGGCAAAATGTTAAGCGAATTAGACAAATCGAATCAGGTGAGTCGAATTAGCGGCCCGTTCACACGGGCAGTACTTGGGCCGGAAATCGATATCTGCGCATGAGCAAGTCCAGTCTGACCAGCGCCATTTTTCGGTTAGTCGACGTCGCCACGAGAGAGTGGGTTCGACCTAGATATGTATGTACTGAATCGTATTGGTTTGGAACGGTCAAACCTTCTGCTGGGCAGTGAAACCCTAAAAATAAATGATGAAAAAAATATCTGTGCACAGCTAGCAGCTTCATACAGCAAATTTACCGTAATGTCAACAGACTCAGGTCTCGACTGTCATGTCCTTAATCCGCCTCAAGTAAGTCGGTTGCGTTCACACGGGCAAAATAAATCGATTCACACAAATCGCCTCACGTAAACTACCTCGATAGGTGGTTTACAGGATGCGCATCACAGAAATCGATTCAGCCCTAATTCGACTCAGACGCCCGTTCACACGGGAAATGTGCGTCGAACTAGGCAAGTCGCTTTCTACGAATCGATTTACATTGCCCGTGTGAACATGGCTTTAGAAGCAGACACTCTATTTCGTAAGCGATCCTCTCCCCTGTTTTTCCATGGCGACTAGACCATCTTTAAATGAATCGACTTTTAATGAAACATTAATTTTTGATTTTGTATCACTCACATTCATGAATATGGATGAGATTTTAGGATAAGACAAGGACATGTTGTGGGATTTGAATTCCGAATTCCGAAATAGAACTGACCCCAAAGATTGCATATAAGCAAAGTTGAACCTGTATATATATATATAAGATTAACATTGATTATGTGTTACTTTCAATCAATAATGGTTCATAAATGATGCATGATTTCATTGTGCACAGGTAGCTGACAAGAAATATGACTATATGGCTTTACCAGATCAATTGAGGCAGTAAGGGCTTAATATGGTACTATTATGAAAGATGTATGTATAGCATTTAAATAGAATGGCTTTAAGTATTACAGAGACAGCCTAGGTAAAAATGTAAAATTTAAGACCTAAATGCACTGGGATTGGTCCCACTGCTTCACTGGTCACATACGGTCCAGTGTATTATTAACAACCCCACCCCAACAACATAATTCATAAACTCACATAACTAGCTACATTAGAGTTACACTAGAATTTGCCAAACAAACCAACATTTATATACCGCTTGCCTAACTGCAACTGAACATTCAAACTTAGTACAAATTTACCAACTGAATACAGAAGATAACTTCTGCTTACATTCTAAATACTATGTAAATACTCACATTGATCTGACTATTATTGATCTGGTTATATGACACTACTGTACCATATTGTTATGGAACTTTTGGGTTTCAGAATTTCATTGTGTTAGATGGTGCAAATTGTCTATTCAAAAGGTATTGTACACCTTATTCTATATACCTTTTGTGTAAATAACCCTGAATTGAAAAATGGCTGGAAGACCAGTGCTTCGGCACTGACAAAAACTTATTCAGTAGAATAAACATATTTACAACAAAAAAAAAAAAAAAAGGTGAAAACTAAAATAACATAACATTCAAATACCAGCTACTAGTTGCCATCAGTTCTTCCAGTGGCATTTGTATTCGATGGTTAGGTGTTTGTCAATTGGAGAGCATGCCCCACATATCAGCTGATTAGGCCACTCACGCCGCCCTCCACTACCACCCCCTACCTCAACATCCATGTCAGCTCTAGTCATCGGATACAGCATCCTATCACACCCTACTAACCACGCATCTTTCAAGTGTATTGTAAGTGTGCACTGATAAGCTGATATCCCGCCAAGCAGTAGGATGCAGAGAGGTTGTTTGCTTGGTTGAAGTTGTACGTCCTGGCAACATCTAAGGTCATACCAGGACGGGCATCGACTTGTGACAGCGTACACTAATGGCGACTTTATAGTGCTGGCCCACATTATCCTGACCGTGAGCTAACCAGGCCTTGCCCTATCCTAGCAATGCCAAGCACCAGGCTAGGAAGCGACAACTATCAATTATGTAAGTCATTGGTTTGACTTGACCGAGAATTGAATTCCCGATCTAGTGACTTACGTGGAAAGCAGTCGTGTTCGCCCACGGCGTCCATTCCAAGGCATATTTCAAATGTATTTCTTGCTCACAGTTCTCAGTACTAGAACCTATTCTTGAGTTGCGGGGCATACAATCAAAGAGGTGGCCTTGGGCATCACAAATCCTTTCCATGCCACTGTCACCAAGTCAATTACTCTACTATGTCAGGTGTGCCTTAACCGAAATATCAATGTGAATACTGCGCATATGGTTTTGTAATTTGAGAATATGTCGAAAATTACCATATGCTTGAGTTGTAGGGGCATACAATCAACGAATTGGCCTCATGCATCAAACAGCCTATGTATGCCACACTGCCACCAAGCCAATTAACATACCATCGCTAGTATGCCTTAACCAACATATCAATCTGAATACTGTGAATACGGTTTGGCAATTGGAGAATATGTCCCATATATCTGCCGCATTAGGTATAATGATGGTCTATGTGGAAATAATGAAGTACAGTTCCCATGGCAACAGTGTGTCTAGCCAATGACTACCATACATCATGGTTACATTTATTTCATTTTTTTTTCTTTTCTACCTATGCAGTAAATCACTCCAAAAGATCAGTCTCCCACGTTTTTCCTTCGATCCCAGTATGTAACAACGATCTCCGTGTCCAAGGGTGTGGGGACCTGCCTGGCAAGGGGGTCTGTGTGATTTAGATAAAGGTTACTAGGTCGGAACACCTGGTAAAAACGATCAGACTGATTTATATTAACAAGGTAAGTGATTCCAGGCACGAAGGTTCTTAACCTTTGTCTCGCGATAAGGTCATACCTGGGTAGTGCTTTCCCTGTGGTGCACCTCTCACCATAGCAACGTAATACCACCTTAAAAATCCAACAACTAGAGGTCGCTTACGTGTATCAGTACTACAAGTGTCCTTAGACTACTGCCTTTAGTGAGCAGTCTAGTTTGTATTTTTCCAATGAAGAAAGCAGAACATCACTTCTGTTGAGTTTATTCGCCATCAGACGATATTGGATCAAATGCAGACGACATTTAACCGGAGCAGACGACAACTGGCATCGGCGTTCGATAGGTTAACCTTTATACCAGTATGTGTCAGTGGATGCCACAACGCCCTGTACTACACTTACCTTGATTACTGTCCACTGACGATAGTTTGTGGGTGCTTGAATAGCTTGATCTACCAAGGAATACACATTAATAAAATAGTGGCTCTTTTAGGGAGAAAAAAACCGGCTCACCTTCAGACTGCTAATTGATGATTCAGACATTAGATTTAATTTCCTAACAAACAGCTGCTCAGCTGGGAATTTGGTGCCCATTTCAGCGTGCAAATAGAACTCTGTTGTTCTCTGTTAAACCTTGAGATTAATGCATGTCATTTTGACGAAATTGGCCTCACTTATTAAGTGTTAGTGCGCTCAACTATAATAATGATCTGGGGTTTTGGTTTCATTGTTTTTGAATCCAGAATATGACCCTTTGAATGTGGTTCACAGGAAAAGGTAACTTGTCTGAAAGTAAGTGAGTTTAAAAAAAATGAATTCTCAGTCCTGATTAACTGCTACATAATGCCAGAAATTAGGATGTTGCAATTATAAATATTGCAATGCATTGTGAAAGTACCACCCCACTGGGAATTGAACTGCCAATCTTCCGGTCGAGAGGTCAGCGCTAGACTGATTCGGCCACCGCGCCCGGTCCCATCCCTAAGGTACAGCCATTCCAAGTGTCTATTGAGTGTTACTGATAGGACCACATTGCATAGTTGTTTAGCAGACAGCGTGGAGGTAGGATATACTGCAAGAAATGCCATATTGCCACTTAGCTATTCATAGTTTCTAAATACAACTATACTAATTGCTCGCACAATGCAATCAGTACTGCAGTGCATTCTGGAATAAGGAACATAGAAGGCAGAAGGTGGATTATCCAGTATCTGTGCGAACAATTAGATTGTTCTGTCCATGTTTAATATACGTCCACTGGTGGCGCATACTCAGCATGTTTGCTTCGCTGTTAAAGATAATATAATGTGATTTTGTGATTGTCCTATTAACAACTACAATTAAATTCTCCCATCACTGACAATTCATACTCCATACGTATTCCACCTCAGAGTGTGGCTTCTCCAGGCTCTGATGGGGTGTGGTCTAAGGGCAGTGTTTTAGCGTGTTGCTTAGGCTGTCTGTAGGACCAAAATACATATGCACCTGTGTTGAGACTATGCGTGATCTGATAAACAAATTATATTTTATTTAAAGCCGCATAGTCAGATGAAGCATCAACTTTTCAAACCCAAAGCGATCATCTAGAATTGATTCTCCTCATCTAACTTAGTTACCGATGCACTAGTTAAGCTTTTGTTGCCACACAGAAGGGAATTTTGATGCAATTTAATATAATATCTTATTGCTGAAGCCGATGGTGTCTATTTTTGCACAGTTGCACTTCAAAGATCTCAAAACTTAGTATTTTCAAATAGAAGGTACTTCAAGCTAAAATTATGTATAATATCACAATGAATTTAATATCTTCATCTCAGAAAAAAGTACAGAAACTCAAAACCAACGGAGTATACAACTTTAACTAATCAAATGTGGTTGCTTATGTTACAGAGAACTCCACACTAACATTCAGAGGATATTAAGTCAGTGGGAAACGGGCGATCCTTTTGTAAGCCGCAGCTTAGTATTGTTAATGTATTCTCACAGGTTTTTACACTGGCTTGCTTTGAAGGAATGTAACCAACACTAGGTTGTCATAACGAGAGGGCGGACGAATTAAGTATAGTACTATGGGAAGGTGAATTGCTCTGGCTGGAAGTGAATAGGAAGCTTCAAAGGTCATGAGTTTAATTGAAGGTGAGTTGGTCATGTAGCATAATCCAGTGGACAGGTGGGGAGGTCTTGCTGCAGATTGTGCCTGAAGGATAACATAATAGACCAGACTATATTACAGTTGAGGAATTAAAGGAGAACGCTGGGATAGCATTAAACTCCTGGATGCTCCCTGGTTTATTCTGCCACGGTCAGAATAGGACTGACCTGTCACTGCCAAGACAGGTTGTTTGTGATGCTCAGCAACACAGGTAATTTGGCATTCGAGCGCTGCCATAGCCTCATAGCATTAAGATAATACTTATGCTGCCACCTATCTAGTAACAGTGACACTACCTTATGACTTGTGCATCAGCGCCGCCTATATATTCGTACTTTAATACGAAATACTTTGAAATGCTAACTTTATCTTACTGACCTGCCATCTGCAGTCGCCCGCTCGAACTACTGGCCCCAGTGCCTATATAAGGACTGACTTAGCGGCGCTGAGCTCACTTCGACATGGCCACAGGAGGACACTAGCTGGCTTTGAACTGCCATCCCACCCACCCCTGCTAATATTATCTAGGGCTAAGGGTTAAAGCTTATTGACCTCATTGTGCCTAACTCATTGGCTTATATCAATGTGCTTATCTCATTGAAACTTAATATGTGCTTACTAAAATCAACATGTGCTTACTAGAGATTTGTTATTTGAAAAGAAATAAATCCAACTTTAAACTCATATGCGGTGTTGGTGTCAAATTACAGCAACTTCCCTCAGTGGGTGGCTTCTAGCAATAGGTGAAACTGTTGAAGTAGAAAGACAATATGCATGTCGTATCCCAACAGTGGTGCCACTTGGTGTGACCTGTAGCTAGTTGCAACGGGTTGGAGAGGATTCGTGTTTCCGTCACTGCTCAGAATGCCACCTGTTTCTACATCTTAGCAACAGGGTTCAGCATAGTCGTTACCATCACAATAGACCAGACGGGATGGCCGAATGAGTTAGAGCGTCCGTCTCCCGTGGTGGTAGATCGTGGGGTCATGGGTTCGAAGGACTTATAGAATTGATATGTGTCATTGCCTAGCCTCGCGCTCCACATTACTAGGATATGGCAAGACTGGTTAGCTCAGTGTCAGGATACTTTGACGGAGGGGGATATCAGATCATGGTAATTGCAGCCTGATTTCCCAGTAGGGCAGCACGATGAAGTTGCCATGAGTGTGCATTGTCACAAGTCGGTACCCATACTGATATGACCTTAGATGTTGCCAGGACGTAATACTCCAAAAACAGACAACCAACCACCACAGCATGGTAGTTGTGGTTCATAACAGACTCCGTCAAAAGGAAATACCTTGGCATCCAACCCTGTCAACAACACTTGAAGACCTTGATCAAAACCATTAAAAGATTGTATATATACAAACAACATATGCCACTCTTTACCGACCTCAATAGGTGCTATCAATATCATTGAAGTAATAATGAAAGAAAATACCAAAGGGCGCTTAGCTTTGCCGATGCTACTTGGATGGCGTATCGGCTTCGTGGCCTCAGGTAAAAGTTACATCAATTATTGAGTTATTTCTTGATTGGGATATTGTCTCTTTGGAACATCTGAAGTCATATCACGATGGGTCTTGACTTGTTTTACTTAGGTGGTTGTTGGAGTTTTCCATCCTGGCAACAAGTAAGATAATATCCGGACTGTACCGACTTGTCACAGTGTGCAATCATGGCGACTTTATAGTGCTGTCCCACTGGGATACCAGCCCGCCAGCAATGTGACCTCGTATCCCACTTAGTCACATTAGTCTGACACTGAACCACTCAGTCCTGGCCCTATCCTAATAATGCCGAGGTAGGAATCGACAAATATTCATTCATAAGTCATTGGTTGGGCTCGACCATGGTTTGAACCAGTCGGTTCGAATCCCACGATATACCAAAGCGGGAGACGGACGCTTAACTCATTCAGCAATCCCCTCTGGTTCCTCAGGTAGAAGTGACAGAACTTATGTAGTTATCGCTTGATTGGGATAATGCATCTCAGAATGGCTCTAGACTTGTCATAGTTTTTATCTTAAAGCATCGCGAAGCAGGACCAGATGGGATGGCTAAATGAGTCCTGTTTTGGGAGATTGGCGCATCCGAATCCATGGGTTTGTCATTTTGAACCATGGTCGAGTGAATCCAATGACTTAACAATTGACACTTGTCACTTGACACTAGCCAGGTGCCTGGGATTATTAGGATAGGGAAACGACTGGGTGGCTCAGTGTCAGGATAATGTGACTGAGTGGGATATCAGGTCATGGTGCTGTTGGCCTGGTCTCCCAGTGGGGCAGCACTATTCAAGTCACCGTGAGTGTGCAGTGTCACAAATCCTTCCCGTCCTGATATGACCTTAGATGTTGCTAGGACGTAAACCAACAAAAACAAACAAAGCATCGCAAAGCTGCCCTAGCAGCTAGTGCGATATGTTTAAGCACTCTATAGCTCCCAATAACCGATGTTTACTTTTAGTGCCGAGGGATCGTTAAACAAACAAACACACAAACAAGCCAAGCCCTACCAGCAGATGGTCACACTATCTTTATAATAAGATATATTATTCCTGAAAGACCTATGTGACTGTGTGGGATATTGGGTTACAATGTCAACAGCCTAGTCTCGCAGTGCGGCTGCATTATAAAGTCACCATCAGTGTGCACTGTCAACAGTTGGTACCCGTCGTGATATGACCTTAAATGTTGCTAAAGAACATAAAGCAATGATAAAACAAGCAAACAATCCTAGTAAAGCCAACCACAAATGAACTAGAGCCACATATCATCTACTTTAGTCAAACACATACCTGTTTCTATGAAAGATTTGGACTATGTTTAAGGATTTTGAAGCTCAGACAGAACGGTCAAGCATTTACACATTTAAGATCGCATGCTATTGACATATTCTGCACTGATCTCCCAGGCAAGGAGCCACACAGACAGGTAGGCGGGGCTAGGGTGATTGCATCAGGAAACCCAGACAACCTAATGGTTAGGATACCAGCCCTGAAATGGGAAGAAACGTGAGTTCAAATCCTACTCTAGTCTAAATAGGCCCACTAATTAAACCACTGACCACACGCAGTCTGAGGTTCAAATCTCGGCCGAGTCAACCCAATTACTTACAAGTTTAATACTTACAGTTGCTACATTGCCTTGTACAATGCATTCCTAGAAGAGGACATAAACTCGTGGATATCTGGTGATGCTACAGACAGACTGGTATGGCAGTGGGACAACACTATAAAAGTGTCATGAGTGCACACTGTAACAAGTGGCTGTCCGGATATGACGTTAGATTTAGCTAATACGTAAAATCCGAACAAATCAACAATTCAAGTAGCAAACATCTTGATGTTATGAGATTATAGTAGAGATTGCTGCCTTTATTTAAAACTGCATAGTCCGATGAAATATCAAGTTTTCAAAACTAAACCAATTATCTAGATTTGATTTTACATATTTAACTTAGATACTAATGCACTTATTAATCATTTGTTTCTGCGTAGAAGGCAATACTGAGTCAATTTAACAGAACCTGTTATTGCAGAAGTCTATGGTGTCAGAGTTTTGGCAAGCTTGCCAAAACTAATTTTCCATGTTTGCACTCAAAATATATTCAAAGTTTACCATTTAAAATAAAAGTAACTTTGACCTAGTTTAAAGTAGCTACTAGTTGTGATATATGCATAATAGACATCCAGACACGTGGGTAATATATGCTAATGAGATGCATGATGTTCTAGACAGTGAGCGAGACAAAGGAGTATGTAAATGAGATGACGTCATGGAAAGTTTAGCCGGCAGTTCAGTGAGCCGTGGACAGGAATAACCCATTCAGTATCCAGAAGTCAAAGTTTTCAGCCGTTGTACTTTCACATGGTCTCAGATGAGGAAGAATGCCGCCCACTAATACACTGCTGGGTTTGTGGCTGCCTGGTCAGCTTGTCCGTAGCAACAACGCGAGATCAAACAGGAAAACAAGGATCAGAGGATACGATATATAGGCCATTGCTGCAGGTGTCATATTGAAGGCAGAAGGAGTGCAATGCTGCATCTTCCTTCACGTTGCTGGTGAAGAAGCGCACAAAGTTTTCGCCAATATGTCCATCGCGCTCGCTGACTGAGACAAGATCGGACCACTCACAGAAGCATTCCAGACATATTTTATAGGCAAGTGCACTTTGATAATAACAAGGTACCAGTTTAATTTGCATAATCAAGCTACCGAGAATATGGCCATGTATATCACAGCGTTGAGATACAAGGTAAAGGATTGTGAATATGGGACACTGGAGGAGTCGCTGTTGCGCGATCGGTTGGTGGCTGGTGCAAAGAACAGTAATTTGCATAACAAACTGCTGCAAACTGCTGAGTTAACTCTGGAGAAGTGTGTGAGTATGTCTGAAATGAGGGACTTCAGTTTGGATCTGTTGGAGGACACCAAATGAGATGTTGAGAGTAAGGAAATTTAATTTCTTAAGAACTATGCTACTGCGCGTACCGGTGCACCAGCGGTCTGGTCATCAGCGATGCCATCTTGGAAAATGCCATCTTGGAATTCTGGCGGTGGTGGTGCAGGAGAGTTCAAGATCCGCTGTCAGAACTGTGGGTACGAACACCGCCGGGGAGTCTGCCCAGCGAAAGGCAAAGCTTGCATAGCCTGCAAGAAGATCGGGCACTTCAGTAAGGTCTGCCGGAGCAGACTGGGCAGCGTCAACGAGTTGGCCGCCGAAGAGCCCGACCCTCCCAATGCTGAGCAAGACCCGGATCCGGCGGTGGTCAATGCGCTGACAATGGATCTGTTTGTTGGTGCCGTTGACCGCGGTGCCGAGCAAGATGCCAAGCTGTGGTACGCGACTGTACAAGTGAACAGTTGCCCAGACAAGTTCAAGCTTGACACTGGGTCGGAGGCAAACATGCTTCCGAGGAACGTCTTTGACAGAGTCGCTCTGGGGCAGCTGATGAACACCAGGTGTTCGTTGGTGACGTTCTCGGGACATTGGATCACTCCTGACAGTGAGGCATCGGTTGACGTGAATGGCAGAAACTTCAGGTTCCAAGTGGTGCGGAACTGTCAGCCTATTTTGGGGAAACAGGCTTGTGTGACATTGAACCTGCATGTGCGGGCTGACGAAGTGCACTCTGCCATGCAGACAAACATTTCCAAGCCGAACAACAGCCCCATCGCCCGGGCTGAACAGCTGGTAAGCGAATACAAAGATGTGTTTCAAGGTTTAGGTCTTATCAAATTAAATGCTGTCATTCATGTTGATAAATCTGTACAACCTGTTATAGATCCACCTAGCAAAATCTGATTTGCTATTCAAAGTAAAGTATGTAGTGAACTTGATCGCATGGTAGAGTTAGGTGTAATAGTTGAGCAGGATGAACCTACCGAGTGGGTTAATTCCATAACTATCGTAAAAAAAACAAATAACATAAGGATTTGCCTGGATCCAACTAAGTTGAACAAAGCGATAAAGAGAGGGCCTTTCCCTACCAAAAGAATTTACTAAATTATTGCCAAGGCGGCAGATGTGAAATATTTCTCAGTTTTGGATGCAATGACAGGGTATTGGCAAATAGAGTTAGATGAAGAAAGTTTGTCTCTGTGCACATTTAACACTCTGTGGGGCCAGTACAGGTACACCTGCCTGCCTTTTGGCATCAAAACAGCCAGTGACATTTTTATTCAGGAGATACACCATGCCGTGGGCGATCTACCCGGTATCAGGATAGTCACAGATGACATTTTGGTATAAGGGTCAACGGTTGAGGAACACAACGAGAGGCTCAAGGCTGTGGTGGACCGAGCTAGGTCGGTAAATCTCAAACTAAACAAAACAAAATCTTTGCTATGCAAAACTACAGTAAAGTATGTAGGTCATCAACTTACCCAACAGGGGGTGAAGCCTGATCCAGACAGAATACATGCAATCATAGACATGCCAGAGCTGCGTGACACAAACAAGGCGTCCAAAGGTTCCTGGGCATGGTTGGGTATGAGCACAAGTTCATACCTAACATGTCCGAGATTGTCAAACCACTGCGCATGCTCCTCGCTAAGAATGTAGTGTGGCACTGGCAAAGCGAACAGCCAGGTGCTTTTGATAAGTTGAAGCTGTATTTATTCTGTCCATAGCATGTAAGCCTGGGTACCCAGGCTTGTTTTCAATGCTGGCCAGCTGTAGTGTTGGTGTTGTCTTACCAAACAGTAGCTGCTGATAAGTTATTTGATTGTCTGCATTTCAGTAGCAGATAGATAGTATGTTGGTACGTTTAGTAGCCTATGTTAGTTATTTTGGGCCCTCTTGGCATTGTATTTTTGTTCTATTCCTATTACCATGTTAGTTGTTTTCTTAAGGTTCTATGTTAGTGTTTTGGGTTTTTCTTGGGAAGAGTTTTCCGCTTTTTTCTACTTAATTATATACTAGGCTATTTTATTTACATGTCCATAGGCTTATACGTAATAGGTGGTTGAGTTATGTTTGTTTGAAATTGATTTGATTTATATTGTTGTTGGATATGTTATCTGGCTTTTATATTTCCGGTTATCCCGACCTGGGCTGTCCAGTTGGTGGCCCGTGACATATCACGTGCCCCCTTGTGGTGCAGTTCAGTTGGGGTTCCCAGTTTTTATTTTGCACAGATATTTTTTGTACGTTTTTAGGTCAGGGATTTGTCTTTCTTTCACCGTTTGCGCATTCCATGCCTTGGCGGCCATTTTCCAGTGTGCTCCTTTCATGGGCTTTGATCTGGCTTCTGGTCTGTCTTAGTAGTGATGCCTTGCTTGCTCTGGTGTCCCTTAGTGGTTGGGTTAGACGCTTAATGTCTTGGCTATATCCATATGCTAATGTTTTTAGGTGGATTATCCTTCTGTTTTCTAGTAGCTTTACTTTAGTTTTCTTGTGTAGGTCATAAGTGGGGTATAGTTTGCCTACTTTCAGGCATATTTTCAGGGCCCTATTTTGTAGTATCTGCAATTTCTTAAGTAGCTCTTTTTTAGCACCCATGTAGAGTACATCCCCATAGTCAAAGTAGGGGAGTACCATGCCTTTGAAGATTTGTATTGACATATCTTGTGTCATATAGTTTCTTACTTTAGCAAATAGCCATAGTTTGTGATTTACTTTTTGTATGATTTTTGTTAAACACAGATTGTAGTTTAGCTGGCTATCCAGTTCTAGGCATAGGTATTTGTAGTGATTTACACTTTCCAGTGTTTGCTTTCCTAGTGCGCATTGTAGGTTTCTTCCTGTGATTGCTGTATGTGAGAAGAGTACTGTTTTAGATTTATTTGCATTGATGGTTATTTTATTGGATTCACACCAGCTGTCCAGTTTTAGCAGGAGGTTGTTCAGTTTGGTTACTACCTCCTCTACTGTGCTTCCTTCTGCATATATGACAGTGTCATCTGCATATAGCTGGAGACATTCTGTCTCCAGCCATTTTTCTAGGTCATTTATGTATAGGATAAATAGTAGTGGTCCCAGGACTGATCCTTGGGGTACACCACAGGTGATAGTTTGTTGGTCTGAGAGTGTACCATTTACTTTAGTTTTTTGCTGCCTGTTGTTTAGGTAGCATTTTATCCAGTTTATTGATTTGGATTTAATGCCCATGTTGTTTAATTTTCTTATTAATATGCTGTGGTCTACAGTGTCAAAGGCTTTGCTGAAGTCGATGAATGCTGCTCCAACTAATTTCTTTTGGTTCAATGATGCCAGCACATCACTTGTTAGGTTTGCTATTGTTTTTGATGTGGAGGGGAGTTTTCTGAAACCTCCTTGCCTCTTGTTTAGTATATTGTTTTTTTCCAGGTGTGCATTTATGTGCCTGTGGAATATCTTTTCAATTAGCTTGCCTGGTGTTTGCAAGATTGATATTGGTCTGTAGTTCCCCATGTTTTGTTTGTCACCACTTTTGTATATAGGGGTGATGGTTGCCATCTTCCATGCTGTGATGAAGTGTCCCTGCTCAAATGATATGTTGAAAAGGTCGACCATGGTATCTGGGATGGCTTGGAGTGCCTCTTTTAGTATTTTTGTGGGGATTCCATCTATTACACTTGGTTTGTTTTCATCTATGTAATTGATTAGCTGTGTTAGTTCTTTTAGGTCAGTTTTGCAGGTGGGGATTTCATCCTGGATATGTTCTGACTTGTTTTCCAAGATTCTTGTGAATTTCTTTGATAACCTTTGTCCTACTGTGGCAAAGTGGGTATTTAGTTTGTTTGCTGCATCACTATTTGTGTGCGTATTTCCATCCTTATCCTGGAAGCTTATCTGTTCTTCTATCTTATTTTTGGGGAATAGTAAGCTTACATTTTTCCAGAACTTATGTGCGTTGCTTCCCCAGTCCTTGTCTTGTTTTATTATATATTTCTTTTTTGCTGCCCTTACTGCTTTGAGGGAGTTGTTTCTGGTAGTATTATAGGCCCTTTTATCCTCTGGCTCTTTAGTACGTTTCACTTTGTCACCTAGCCTTCGTTTTGTTGCAATATGCGTTAACAGTTCCCTGTCTACCCACGGGTCTTGGTTTCTCTGTATTTTTAGTTTCTTTATGGGACACATCTCATCTAATGATTGTTTTATTTCTGAGACAATGTTATTGCAGTATATATCAGGGTCATCTCTGTCTGTTGTGTGGTCTATATTTTCATATAGGTGTTTTGTAGAGTTTCTTTGGAGTAGTTTTTTAGGGATCTGCCCATCTTATATATATATTGGCTTGTGCTTTTGAGTTTTTTCCTTGTTACATATATTAGCTCATGGTCACTTATAGTTGCTTCTAGTGCCCCATTTTGTGGCATGGTTTGAGTTGGTTAGTATTAGGTCAATTGTTGAGCTATTGTTTCCTAGTCTTGCGCTGTCTGTAATAAGTTGCTGTAGCCCTAGGATTTTGAAACTGGTTTGTAGCAGTAGTTTATTTTTGTCATTGCTACTGTAGTTTATGTTGAAGTCCCCTAGCACAAAGATTTCTGCATTTGTTAGTTTTCTCACTGTATTTATACTTTTCTCTAGAATTTGAAGGAATGTTTCAATATCCCCGATGGTGGTCTGTAGAGGCTTGCTATGGCTATGTTAGCCTGCTTCTCATTTTTTATTAGGCACCATAGTAGCTCCAGGTGCGCTCAATTCTTGTGCGCTCAATTCAGTACAGAGTGGTTATGCCACAATAGAGAAAGAAATGCTTGCCATATGTTTCAGATGCCAGAGGTTTCATGACTATATCTTTGGCAAGGAGGTTAAAATTCAAACAGACCACAAGCCGTTGGTGGCAATAATGCAAAAACCGGTTCACAAACTTTCAGGCAAAATGCAGAGAATTTGAATGCATTTGCAAAACTACAATATTCAACTATGTCATGTGAAGGGTTCTTTGATGTTTTTTGAAGACATGTTGTCCAGAGCACATAGTACTAATGTAGGTCATGGTAGCCTGTTTGATGACACATTCTGCATTGCCGCAGTGGATATGCAATCGTCAAGTTTGTTAAGTAAAATTTTCAGAGAATATGAAAAAGATGTATCCATGTCCATTAAAATCACGCACATTGAGGATGGGTGCGACACTACACTCATACAGACACCACTGTGTCTTAGACAATACATCCCACACAAAGACGAGTTAACGGTAGAAATTAATCTGGTCATGAAAGGCTATCGGGTGGTGGTCCCTCCGGGTCTCTGCGGTGAAATGATTGAGGCCTTACACAAAACACACTTGCGAGTAACAAAATCCAAGCAGCTGGCGCGAGGCTGCATGTTCTGGGCTAACATAAACAAACGAATTGAGGAAAAAGTAAGTCGGTGTGACACTTGCCAAAACAACCGGAAAAAGTTTACATAATGAGCCGTTGATAAACCTCCCAATAGCCTGTCAGCCGTATGAAAAGGTAGGAGCGGACTTGTTTGAGTTAAACCATACAAATTACCTGATAACTGTGGATTATTACACAAAGTATCCAGAGGTAATGTTGTTGGGTGATACATCGTCTGTCACAGTCATTGAGGCGATGAAGGATAATTTTGCGAGGCACGGTATTCCTAGTCAGGTCATTTCGGACAATGGTCTACAATTTAAGAGCCATGAGTACAGGGAGTTTGCACAACACTATGGTTTTAAAGCTGTGTATTCCAGTCCGCAGTATCCACAAAGCAATGGCCATGTGGAAAGGTTTGTGCAAATGGTAAAGGACATGTTGAAGAAGTGCGAGAATACAAATACAGACTTTCAGTTAGCTTTGTTGAACTATCGGAACACTCCATTGCCCATCTTGAATGCATCTCCGGCTCAGCTGCTCATTAGCAGAAGGCTGAGAGGGAGGTTGCCAATGGCGGAAGAAATGTTGGTACCTGAGACGCAAAATTTAAAGAAAGTGCAGACAGCGAAAAGACAACAAAGGCAGAAAGTGTTTCATGACAAAAAATGTGGTAAGCTGCACAAGCCTACTAAAGTTGGGGATAAGATAAAGTACAAAAATCATGCAGGGGAATGGAAAAAAGGGGTGATTTTAGGTTGTATGGGTATCTCAGGGAGAGAATATCAGATTTTAAACGAGGTGGGTAATATGTTGTATAGGAATAGGGTTCAGATTATAAGGGCTCCCGAGGGGATGCAGCCCGAACCAGTCGGGCAGACGCAGAGTGGGTCAGTGTCATTGCCAAATGTAAACAGTGCGGCTAATCTAAGTAGGTCACGTTGGGTGATCAGGTTAGACCTGTAGTGAGTCAGTTACGCTGAGTGTATACACACAAACACATGTGCATGATAGGATTAAGTTGTGTTTCAGCTGCATTTGGTGTGTGTGTTGTAATTAATGGACAATATATGATATGGAGGCTAAGCTGCCGGACAATGAGAGGACTTCACTGCCATAGTGCACTCAGACATTTGCCCGAACCTGTGGTTTAAGCTAAGTAGGCATATCTGTTGGTTGTTGTATGGTTATTTTAAAACATTGCATGTTTCAGAAATACTTAAAGGGGGGGATATGATATATGTGTCATAGACGTCCATACACATGGGTAATATATGCTAATGAGATGCATGATGCTCTAGACAGTGAGTGAGACAAAGGAGTATGTAAATGAGATGATGTCATGGAAAGCTTAGCCAGCAGTTCAGTGAGCCCTGGACGGGAATAAACCATTCAGTATCCAGAAGTCAAAGTGTTCAGACATTGTACCTTCACACTAGTGATCGATCTAATATATTTATCTCATAAAAAATACAGAAATTCAAAACCATTGGACTCTGCAACTTTAAGATATATGCAAGTATACAAACACAATCAATATTATCGAACATCAACTTCATCCTACAGAAGAGAAGCATGTCGCATTATACTGCACACTTTGAGCTTTGTTAGACTCTTTATTAAATTGACCGAATCAGCCCACGCTATTAGGAGCAGGGAAATAAGCAATACATACATCATGGCAGAATTAAGCTTCTCTCAATCGTTGCCTCTCAGACCCGGTCCATCTTCTCCCTTTACCAAAGTGGTGGCTTCCAAACATTGTCACATAAATCCATTACTCTTATAATAATTAAATAACCTTTCATTCAAACGAATTTAGCACAGTCGAATTCACATCGAATATAATAGTAATGCTATACTAAAGTTTTCACACTTTTCATT
Source organism: Branchipolynoe longqiensis (assembly GCA_030323885.1). Lineage (NCBI taxonomy): Eukaryota > Metazoa > Annelida > Polychaeta > Phyllodocida > Polynoidae > Branchipolynoe > Branchipolynoe longqiensis. The sequence continues at coordinate 53,007,715 of CM059196.1, read as the reverse complement.
ATATTAATGAATTCATGACATTCACCGTCATCATCATTATCATCAGTTTCATCCTTATCATCAATCAATCAATAGTTCCATCCTCTAGTCGAGGGTTGGATGCAATGCTTCTCACCTTGTCCCGATGGTGTGCTGTTCTGATAGACTGTGAATAATCCAAGCCTGTCCACTGTGAAATATTTGTAAACCATGATGTTCTTGGTCTCCCTCTCCCTCTGCTGCCATTCACCTTCCATTCCAACAATGTACGGTACATTGAACTCTGACTAATGATGTGGCCAAAGTAAATAAGTTTCTTTGTCTGTATAGTGGCTTATCATCATCAATCCCTTAACCGCGAGGGTCAGGGGGACAGCGGGGATGATTTCGCCACCAGATTTATCCAGTTTTCCCTGTTCTCCAGCACCCACTGGTGTGGCAACGGATCCATTCTTAAGGACATTCACATGCATCCATTCTTAAGGACATTCACATGCATCCATTCTTAAGGACATTCCCATGCATCCATTATTGAGGACATCATTTTATTTCCTTACATACACATACATATATATATATATAAAGACTCCCCGACAAAGACCATCATAAAGTGCTTCTACCTTGCACTATTATCAACCCTGTTCTGGACATTCTCCACCATTTATTGGTTGCTGTTTTGCCAGTGCCATCCCAAAGTTCAACATTTATAAACTCAAGACAAATGGTTGCCAGGTGGGCGGCAATACTGATCATCCCTCCTGGATTCTTTGATGCTTTGTCTGCCTCCCCCATGCTTGATCCTGCCTCGTCTCGGTCCTATATCGCTCAAAGCTAAATAATTGATTCTATTCAGGTGTACTGGTATTCCTTTTAAAATAACCGCTCGGTTGTCACCACCACCTCCTGTTCTCGTGAGTTGATCCTGGGTAGGAACGATATGTGGAGCGGGGGCGGGGGGAGGGGGGGGTTGTTAAGTGTTAAGGCTTAGAACTTTTTTTATAGAAGCGAGATGATGGCTACATTGTTGGATGGTGATTTATGGAATAAGGGCGGGATAAAATGGCAGAAACAGGTGAACTAGATGGGAAATTGAGTGTGGCTGATGAATTGACGTCGTACACACCTCCTCAGCTGAATCATGAACAAAGAGAAGTCACCCCTGGATTGTGTACAGACGGTTTTCATTCAAAGATTTCCCTTGGATTGAATCCTGATTCTATTAATAGAAGGGACAAATGAATTGAAAACCTTGCCCTATTGACTGTTCTCACCCTTCTGGGGCTTCAACATTGAGTGAATACAGCCTCGCTTTCAAATTCAATCAATGGTACTGCTGAGAAATCTGCAACTGCAGTACATGTCAAGTGAACTACTGGAGGGACAGATACAGATATTCACGAGATCAACTGCCATTTCTATTCACATTTCTCCCACACAGTGCTGACATAACTGTGGTATTTAAAGGTGCCTATCCGTGAGTTAATCATATCTGTGTTTCACGCGATATGAGATTGACAGAGCATGTACAGAATGGGGAAAACATAGAGAGTTAGCGATTATAATACACCTAAATAGAGAAAACATTCAGACTTTTAGTAATACTTGAAGGTGTATTGAAAAAACTATGGGGTTTAGTGTTAATTGGAGCAATACTATAACATATCATCCCTGAAGGTCACCTTGTACAATAAGCTGCAATGTGTAGTCAAGCCCAATAGCTTGATGAAAACATCAACACAACATTGAATTACATGTTATCTTAAACATCCAATATAGGTACTGGTGTACTCAGTCACATTTTCTGGTTGCATAAATGGATAACTTACTAAATTAAATGTTAGCGCTCTTACTGCTGCAATTTATGTAAGAGTTTTAATGAGGGCGCCAACATTAAATTAGCCTGTTTTCATTTTGAAATCTCTTCAATGTTAGTCAGTGATAAACAACAATTACTCCAACGTAAATTGTAATATCCTGTAACAACCAAGTCTGTTTTTATAGAACTTTATCGTTCAAATGTTACAGTATTACATTAAGTCATACGGGGTGAATTCATGTATTGCTCCGACCTGCTAGAAATTATCATGAGGGAAGTTTCAATTGTAGCAATTGCTTGCATGTTTAATATATAGTACGTGCTCTCTCTAATGCATTACAATAATATAAGTACCTGTCTTTCCCGTAACAAAATAACCTACCTCGACTTACTGTTATAGATAACGGGTAGTAGTTCCGATTTATACCACGACGGCGCCACCTGTGTGCGACAATTATTTAATATTAACCTGATCAGAGGGTGGGATTTTGCACGTATTTCTGGTGGGATCGGTAGGTAGGGTCAAGTACACCAAGAGAAGCGTTGAACTTGATATGTGCTGAGCAAGTGCATTCAGGTCACAGGTGAGACGATCTCCAGTGTATTAGACGGGAGGTGGGAATGTGTTATCACATGTAACGATAACCAGCATTGACCTTGATATGTGCTGAGCAAAGACATCCAGGTCACCACCTGGGCCCGTATGCATGGAGAGGTGTTAGCGACCCAAAACGCGTTTATGGCGGGATTTCTGGTTTAGCGCAAACAAGTTGCTATGCATGGAGCGGTGTTAGACAAACTCCACGGGGCTAAAGTCAGAGAATCTAACACCTGCCCATAGCAGGCTTACAGGCGGGGTTAGTGTTAGGTTAGTGTCAGGATGGAACCCAAATCTACTCAATGCTATCATATTTAACAGAATTACATACGCAATAAGTGAAATTTAAGCAAATTAACCCTAAAAACGAAGCGATATTAATGCTGCCGCCGTAACGGCGGCGATATTAATAGTTATATTTTCGAATCGACGAACGTAAAGTAAACAAATCGCCGCCGCCGTTGCATTGACGTCACTTTCCATACTGGCAGCGGCGGCGGTTTGTTAACTGTACCTTCGTCGATTCGAAAATATAACCATTAATATCGCCGCCGTTACGGCGGCAGCATTAATATCGCTTCGTTTTTAGGGTTAATTTGCTGAAATTTCACTTATTGCGTATGTAATTCTGTCAAATATGATCGCATTGAATAGATTTGGGCATAATATATGGCTACAAACGCAGAGGGATTTCCCAAATCTATAAATACATTCACATTAAGCTAACACCCACCGTTTAAGCACCCATGCATACGGCTTGACATAGTTCTCTACGACGCCGATAACCGGAGATAGGTACCCGGAGTTAGACGTATAACACCACACGCTGCTAACACCGCTCCATGCATACGGGCCCTGAGACATATCTAGTGCATTCGAGGGGAGTTGGGAAGGTGTTGTGTGTATTTGCAATATACCTTGCTGCATGGCGGTTACCAGCTGTAAGGATAATTATATACCTCGCATGACCACACAGTATTTACTGCAGGTGTGCATTATCCCATGTCAGACGCTCTAGGCCGGGTTGATATGCATATATATGAAACAATACCCCTCAATAGCCAATGTCTACTTTTTGTTCTTGGGGTCGTTAAATAAACAAATATCAAACAATATTGCTCAAGGACATGCTTGGGTACAGTTCATAATGGACTATCAAAGCACAATACACAAGCAGATGACAGTGTTATGTTTCCATTGTGATAACAGACATATAATAAAGAGCTAGCTGATTCTGCTTTTAGTAGTATGGCAGGTATCAATGGATGGATTGACATGCATGTTGAAGATAATAATGGACATCAAATACAGGTATTGGGACACATACTGGATTGTTTATTTTTAAATAATGTGTACAAAACGGGCATTGAATAATAATACGACAGAATAAAAGCTGAACACTTCTCAGCCGGAATACTATGGTCTTTGATGCTTGCACAGTATTCCGCAGTCACCAAATAATCAATCGAAGACCAAAGTAGGAAGAGGGGTCCCTCTAAGGTGTTATAGAATATTATGTGTATATCCTGAAAGCCTAACTAATAATATATAATGGGTGGAGAACGATGACTGGCTGGCTGAAAGGCCTAGTTTATATAGTCAGCTTGGTCAACATTTAGTGGTGAATTGGGCAGATACTGAGGCAGTTATTAATCATGTGTTGCCATATAGAAGGGAATACAGAGTACATCTAATAGAAGCCGTTACTGCTGAAGCTATGGTGTCAGAGTTCTGACATGCTTGCTAAACTAATTTTACATGTCTGTGCTTCAAATATCTAAAAGGTTCACAATCTAAAATAAAAGTTACTTCAGACTAAAGTAAGGTAGACTATACAATCAGGTTACCGTATTTATCTCAGACAAATTACAGAAACTCAAATCCATCGGACTCTGCAACTTTAATCTAGTGATATTATATTCCATCAAAGCATGATTTGATATATTTAGAAACTAGCTAAAATAGATGAAGGATAGATAATTGGTATTTACTAAAGGGTGGGTCCGGAACAATATTAATTTGTTTTCAAGACATCTGTTTTAGATAGCACAGATTTTATTTTATCCTCTGCCACTCTTTTCCATAAGAGCGGATCCGTCATATAGAAGATGTAATTGCCATATTAGGATAGAGACAGATGAATGAAATAAGATTTGACTGGAAGATGTGAGAGTGTGGGATGATTGTCTAAGTGAGAGAAGAATGTGATATATGTATACATATATATATATATATATATAATTTATATATATATATTTCACCTCGTCCCGTAGCCTCTTGGCTAATTATAGCTCACTGAGAGGGCAGCACTTCCACTTGATTCAATTTGCATTTCCACCTCACCTAGTTCAGGCGTGGAAAGGTGAGCAGTGATGCAGGCTTTACACTACTATTTGTAAGTACACAGTACTTGCTTATGGGGGCGGGGGGGTTCATGACCTAGTGGTGACTGGCTGCAGGACTGCAGCATTGTTAAACGGCGCTGTTAAAACGACCCGTTTTTGGTAGTTTTTGGGGTTTTTTTCCCTCCTTCTTTCTATCAGCTCTTCCACTTGTGGGGTAGCAGGGAGGGCGGGAGGCCTTCCATGGCGTCAGTGCGGTGGTGGCATGGTGTGGTGGTGGCCCGGCAGGTGGCAACATGCTCCTGGGGCCCACGGTCCCACACTTCAACGGGAGAGCAAAGTGGGATCCGGTGTCATTGGCAACAGGGCCATGGGCGGCGCATTGGTCCTACAGGCCCTGATCACAGGGTGGGTGATCCAGGGCCAACAGCGCTCCTGGACTGGGGTGTTGTTGGTGCGTGTGACTTGGCATCCGCGGCTCCAGCACCCACTCCATGGGTAATCGAAGCAGGAACGGACATTGTGGGCACAGGGGTCGAGGCTGTCACACCCAGTGTATCTGGGACCGCACGGGGCTCGCGGGGTGGGTGCAGCGTCCCTGACCTCATGGGCCTGTGCGGTTTTTAGTGGGTATTTTTTGTTATGTGTGTTTTTGTTGTCGTTGTTTTTGTGGTCTGGACCTCATGGGGCTCTCGGCCTGGGGGTGGGGGTGTGTTGTGTTGAGCCCTGGCGGGGTGTGAGCCAGTGGTGGTGGGTGTGTTGGGGTTAGTTGCCTCCCGTTTATTTTCGATTTTGTTTTGGGGGCCACATAGGGCTCCCTGATGGGACCTCACAGGGTTCCCCGATGGGACCTCATGGGGCTCCACACTGCCACCTCACAGGGCTCCCTGGTGGGACCTCACGGGGCTCTCTGACAAGGACCTCGCAGGGCTCCATGACTGGGACGTCACAGAGTTCCCTGATGGGAGACCTCATGGGCTTCCCTGATGGGTCCTCACAGGGTTCCCTGATGGGACCTCACAGGGCTCCCTGATGGTAGTTGCTAGTCACCATCATTACTGTCGGGTTCAGGGCCGCCTCGATATCGACGGTGTGGTAATTATGTCTGTAGAATCTGCCGAGGGGCTCCCAAGAGGACTCGGAGACCCTCATGAGGATGGCGCGTGCAGCTCGGTTGTCAGACAGGTTGTGTGGTGATCCTAGGAAGTCTTGGATGGTGTTCCTGTCAAAAACCACACGTGATGCCAGGATGTGGGTGACGTTGAAGATTCAGTCACTGTAGGGACATTGTTGAAATGCAGAGGTGTCAATGAACCACCTGTATCCAGTCCTGAAGCGCATGACCACCTCTTGCACAGAGGCAGAGAGGTATTTTGGGACTGGTAGGCGCTCCCTGACATTTTCGTGCCAGAGCCAACTGATAGTGTATGGATTCCTGATGGTGTCCCAGTGGAGGGAGGCCTCCCACAGGGCGTTGGTGGCTCTAACACAGGCTTTGAGTTTGGACAGGGAGTGGCCTATGTTGAGGTCAATCTCAGGGTGGCGAGAACTGTCCAGAGCAGCTGAGTCGGCCTGGTCATTATCGGAAAGTCCTATGTGGGAGGGAACCCAGACCAGCACTGTATCGATGCGAGATGTGTTTGCTTGAGCAGAGGCTGGTGAGCCTGATCTCTACTGGCATGGAGTACCAGGGAGGGCTCGCCTGGAGGTCAGGGGCATGAGCGAGGGCCAGCCGATGGGTTTATTTCAGGATACGGATGGCCATCACTCTGCGTGAACCCCCCTGTATGATGGGATCATAGAGAAAGGATAATTAGGACTTATTGGAAGGGTCGCTCCAGTCCAGTAGTTGGCTGGGTTTTACACAATGCCCCAATTTAGTACAACTCACACTGGTACTATAATGGATATTTCAAGTCTTTACACTGGCACTCAGTGGATAGGCTACATAAATATATGGATATATATATACTACTAGCTGTATGGGGTGTGACTTGTGACTGTCTACCCAGTCAGGGTACTAGTAGGTAATTAACCATGAGGTAATCAACTCTATTGGCTGAGGCCATGATTGAGTGTGATAGGCGCATGTATACACTCTCTACTGGCTGTTTAGACCGACCCAGACCAGCAGACATTTAAAGTCTGCATTACACCTCCCAACATTGGACATTCCTTGTTCAAGCAAGGAACACATAGGGCCTAACTAAGCCGAACATAAAACTACCAATGGGCAGTTGTTTAACACATAGGTGACAGCTTTAATAAAAAAGAGAAAAATCATTACTGGATGTTGGCTTTCTTAGGAAACATACTACTTTTAGTTTAGATTTCAAGATGGAGGGAACAATTCCATTTCTAACTTAGAACGCAGATATTACCAAACTTGTATCAGTTGGAGGAGCAGAATTAACTGCATATAATATGCGTATTATTCAGTGAGCATGATGGTCCACTACCTAAGAGACAAAGTGATTAGTTAACTTCACTTTCAAAATTATTGCACTGGGTAAATATAATAAATTGATACTTTTTACAGATTATTCAATTAATCCATACAAAATGACCAGTATGGTGTCAGCTACTGCTTCACACATACATCTAGATCAAGGGCTAATAAATAAAGTAATAAGTTACACAATGCCCTGTAATGTAATAGGAAGCTATCACATCTCATTTAATGTTGTAAGTATTAATAGCAGCCTCAGTTATTGCTTAAGGTAACCTCAAGCTTCACCCAGATGAGAACTTGTGATAACCATATTTTAGCTCATAGCAATATGGTATAAATTTGCCATCACTCATGTTAGGCAAAAATGGGAATTAGAACGATTCCCTTCATTTCATTTAGACATTTTAGACAACGCCGTAAATGGACGGAAGCATAGACTATGGGTGCCTATAAGCATTGACATGAGGTGCCAAAATACGCAAAGACAAGAGTTTCCAATAACCATAGGTTCTAATAATAGACTTAGTATATGTTAAGTGGATACAGATACACCACTGGCATATGCATATGAATACAAACAGGATTTATCTATATTTAGGCACAAATATGGTTTGGTGCAAAGAGATGCTGACTTTGCATGTCTCCATAAGAACAGAGGCCCTGTAAAGAAACGGGGACACATCCATTGTAGTAAAACATACCCAAGAACACATTGAGTGATGAGTACACATTTTGTGCTTACATGCACAAAGTCAGGTTAAGAAACTAACCTGGATGGCATAAGGATCGGGATGAAATCAATGAGGGCTCAGGCCTGCGTGTCCTTTAGCCATACTTTATCAGGTATGTACACTATTGTGCATAGTAGTAGGATATGAGTTGGTTTGGTTTGCACCCCCGTTACATTATGAAACGATTACTCTCCAGAGCTACTTTGAGCAACTTGAAGAGCAGAGGAAAGCATAGATAGCCATCTATGGCAGTTCCAGGGTTTCAATATTGCACTTGAGGATCCTGTTAGTGCAAGTCCATCATAATACCCTAGTGTTTATATGATGACTGTTGCCAGGATATAGAAAACAAACAGTCTGTGATGACTGGTAAGATACAACATCACGGTAGAGTGTAACATACCTGTGTGGAGGTCATTAAATTAACCTCATATCAGCTTACTCTAAAGCGCCGTCATTATGGTATTTGCTGCCGACACAGCGTGAAGCAACCAGCGATCATTTGCTTATACTAAAGGTTTGACAACTTGATAGCTTGTAACCCCACTAGATGTGCTGTCAGATCACATAAAATAGGATTTTCTCCCCAGATAGGGCGATTCGGCAAGGCAAAGCCTTGTGGGGGTTTGATGAAAATAGCTTTTTCATGATAGGGATTTTAGATTCATAGAATGACTAGTCTGATCAAATCTATATGTTTTTGTATATCGTCACAGGAAATGTGAAAACAGTATATTAAAATATACCAGTTTTATAATGCTACATATCTACCTAGCCATATACCAATGGATTAGGGTTTAAATAAAAACAATTCTACTCTGTACAAGTAGAGACAAATGTCTTAGCATTCACAAAGACATCACAATGAAGGGGTCAGAAAAGACAACTTGGGTGGGTATAGTTGGCACAGAATTGTTGTTTTACCGAGTCCGATAGCCTTAGCTTGTTATAGTACAGCTCCCACCGACCCTAACCTTGGGTGAAAGTAGGAGACTTTGGCTTGCCAAAAGGAGTAAAACAAGAAAACAGGGAAAAAAGGGAATAATATTAATTTAGAACATAATTTTGGTAATTAGTGGGTAAAGATTGAATCAAGTGGAAGTGCTGCCCTCTCAGTGTACTATGAGAACAACCTTTACTTGTTTGCTATGTCCAGATATCCCGCCATGCAGCCAATTGGATTAATATATGCGCTATGACAGCATGCACTATTCAAGGGTGTAGCCAGGTTGTACTGGTCGGAGTGGCGAGAACATACAAAATACACCACCATTCTTACCACATAATTGTTAATATATGATGCATTTTTATATTGTATTTAACATCCAAGCAGAAGGAAAATATAGTTTTAAAGGATAAACCTAATTGTTATTTTGTATCGCAAATAACAACACAAGGACCGACACGCAGTCGCCTAATCTGAAAAGTGCAACCTTCCCATGCGAAAGGTTGAGAATTTGATTCCTGGTCGATTAAACAAAAAATACTTTCAAACGTGATACTTGTCACTCTGCGCATGCCACTCAGCATGATTAAAATAGGACAAGGACTGGCTAGCTCAGTATTAGAATAATGTAACTGAGTGGGATATCAGGTCAGGGTGCCGGCAGCGTGGTCTCCCAGAGGGCCAACTCTATAAGGTCGCCATGAGCGTGCACGGTCACAAGTTGGTACCTGACATGATATGACGCTAGATGTTGCCAGGATGTAAAACTCCAAGAAAAACCTACTAACACGCAATGAAAAGACAAGGAACATACATTTGTAAGGGAAGTACATAGATGTATATTATAACTAAAACAAAAGGTGCCACGTTTGAAGAATGGGCTCAGGGGGTGGGTCCATGGTTGCTCCCCTGACCCCCCTCTTGATACAACACTGGAGCTATTGTAATGTATGTTTCGTTTGCCAGGCTTGGCTGTAAGCTGCGGATGTTCTTATGATGGTAGAACCTGCCAACACACTGAAATGCACTTATGCAGCATTTGTGTTACCCGTCTAACAAGATTCAAGTAAGACATATCGGGGACTACCTTCTTGCAGCACTCTATCTACACACCCCTACAGGTAGGCAAATTTAGATAGAAGTTCCTTATCTCACCATGTATCGTCATATATAGTCTCATACATGTACAGTCTGTTCAAATGGACAGGATGACCGAGTGCCTTGAGTGCCCGCTTCTTGTGGAGTAGGTCGTGGGTTCGAACTCCGGCCATGGAAAATAAATTAATTAGCATGTTTAGAATTACTGCTCAAATGCATGGGCACTCAACGTTATGTTCATAACGCAAAGAGCTTTAATGTTTGTTGGAGTTTTATATTCTTGGAACATATTTGATCTTGTCATGACAGGTAAAAACATGTGATGGAATGCACTCATGGCAAATTTATTGTGCTGCCTCTAGAGTTGATCCAACTCAGTCACATTGTTTCGTAATGCTTTGGCATTACGGGTAATCAGGATCGCGAATACAGACCAAGGCGTGCCAGTACTAAGGACGTCTATTGTGTCACCGACTAGCAGAATTCTTTAGAACTATGAAACAAACTCAAACGCCAACTGGCGGGTCTTTTCTAACCTGGTCACCAATCGGGTAAACAGGACTTGATGATGTATTACGCAGTACACTTGAACTGCCGATGCGCCCCTTTCGGGAAGACTTTCGCTATATAAGGCTGTGCAGTGCCGGGGTTTGGTCATTATGACCGGAGTAGCCAGGAGACAATAACCAGCCTTAAATTGGCCTCCCACCCACCCTACATGTGAAAGTGGAAAGTAGGGCCATAGCTTCTCTAGCCTCGTTTCTTAAGCATTTGTGAGCTGACATCTGTATAACCTGACGTTTAACTTTCCGTAATTAAAAATGCCATAACTATATTTACTATGTTCGCGTTTTTCCTGATCATCCTGATGCTTTAACCAGTCATTGCTCTAACCTAGAAATGCCAAGAAACAGGCTAGTATTGACAACCTAACTCCTATAAGCCATTGTTTTGACTCGGTCGGGTTTCAAACCCTTTATCTTTCACAGGGGACGCGTGCGTTCTTAGCAATTCGGTCACGGCATCGATTCAGCGCACAGAATCGTGGAATCAGGGAAACCGAGTCTCTGCCAGTAAACTTCTCCCTGGGTAATCACAGAAATAAAACAGCGCCTAGTCAGGGAAAATTCTAGAAACAATTCATAATGACCGAGCTCAGAAAAAACGTTCGCTACACCATGGAATGAGAGACGGAACGGAACACAGGTATTTTAGCTAGAAAACACATTAAAGCTTTTGTGTGTTTTAACCCCTGTAAACTAACACTCAACTCATGTAAACATTGTCCATGATGTTCGCAACATGGGTAATTGAATGAACGAGACTGTGAATCTCAGTAGATTAGGCACTGTGGCGCCGACTATATTCTATTCTTCGAACTAATAACTTTGGCCGCTGATCGACGCGCCACCTACATGATACTTCTTGAACTCCTTATTGCGCAGTTAACTTAATTACGCAGTTAGTTTAATATCAGACTGTGGCGACACCTATATTCGAGTTTAGAACTAGAAATGGTCGCCGATTGACCCGCCACCTGTAGGGATTTCCAGTCAAAGCCGATGACGTGGCACTGGATATCTTCACTTCGACCAGACTTTTCAAACCGAGAGGACGTACTTCTTCTGACAAGATTCTCCACCCCCACTAGTATGTGTACCGTAGGGTTAGTGCCTGAATCTTATATCTAAGGTCATTGTCATCATCAAGAGTAATGTAACAAGCTAATTAGAAAGAATTAAATTGCCACTTTATACTACTGTCTCGTTCTGTTTTAATTAGTTGTAATAGCAAACACCGGCACTACTGTTCTCTTGGTGAAATATTCTCCTGTGTGGTAGATGGGAATGTGGTGTGCAGGGGGTAGTTGTCTAAGCCTACCTACCTCTCCTTTATCAATAACGCCAATAACCATCGATAAATAGAACATGCGGTTGCCCTCCCACATGGATGTTTTTATTTAACCTACAACTATAGGAATAGCAGGGCAACGCAGATCCAAAGGAGACCGACTGGAGAAGGAGAAGGAGTGGAAGGTTGTTTGTTGTGTGTTTGTTGTTGTTTTACGTCCTAGCAAGATCTAAGGTCATGGAGTGGAAGGAGGAGAAGGAGTGGAAGGGGGAGAAGGAGTGGAAGGAGGAGAAGGAGGATAAGGATGAGTAGGAGGATAAGGATGAGAAGGAGGAGGACAATGAGGAGAACAATGAGGAGAACAAGGAGGCGAACAAGGAGGAGAACAAGGAGGAAAACAAGGAGAACAAGGAGGAGAACAAGAAGAACAAGGAGGAGAAAACGGAGGAGGACAAGGATGACAAGGATGAGAACAAAGACGAGGAGAAGGAGAAGGAGGAGAAGGGGAAGGAGAAGGAAAAGGAGGAGAAGAAGTAGGAGAAGGAGCGGAAGGAGGAGGAGAAGGAGTAGGAGGAGGATGAGAAGGAAGAGGAGTAGGGGATGTAGGAGCTGGAATAGGTGAAACGGCTAGGCGAGGAGGATTGACTGCCGTAACAAGCGCATAAGAACAGTAAGTGTAGGAGGAGCACGAGAAGGAGGAATAGATACACCAGCAGGAGGAGCAAAAGTAGAAGCCGCGGCAGAAGCGGTACAGAAGCAGGGATAGAACGGTATATGAATAGGTGCAGGACCTAGACAATCGCAAGAGTGGTGGGAATATCAAGAGCAGCAGGACCAGAACAATAACAAGAGCAGCATGAGTAGGGAAGCAGTTGTGGAATAAGAGTGGGAGCAGGAGGAGGAACATGATTAGCAAAGCCATTCCGATAAGAAGCAGAACAATGATGAGAACGCGGAGAAGGATGAAAGGAAGGAGAATGAGGTGAGGGAAAGGAATGAGATAATGAGAAGGGGGAGATGAGAAGCAGGAGGATGGGACGAAGGAGGAGAGGCAGCAGTAGGACGAACATGATTAAAAGAACCATGGCGAGAAACAGAAAGAGGAACAGAATGAAAAGGAGATGAAGACGGGTGAGGAGGAGGAGAGGAATGAAGCTGAAATGCAGGAGAGGGGAACGAGGAGGAGGAAATGGAGCAGGATGGGAAGAAGGAAGAGAAGGAGCAGGGGAAGCAGAAGGAGGAGAAGGAGGAGAAGCAGGAGAAGGAGAAGGAAAAGGAAAATAAGGAGAAGGAGGAGAAGGAAGAGATGCAGTGGGGGAGTGGCGAGGAAGCGGATGGAGAGGAGGAGGGTGAAGAGTAGCAGCAGGATAAGGAGATGCCGGAGGAGTCGGAGAAGTAGGGGAGGTGGAGGACCAGATGGAGGAGGAGAAAGAGAAAGCAGAGGAGGCTGAGAGACTCATCGAAAAGGTTGCAGCGTTAGCCCAGAGAGGGGCGGGCCCGAGATCAATGGACCAGGTGCGGCCGATATGATCTTGATTCAAGTCAAATGGCGGAATAATTAACGTTACACACCTGAGCACTCCCACCATGACTTATGCATCCCTTAATCCCGCAGCCTGCGCCTTATCTCCTCTGTCCGGGCGTGTAGGCCTGATGATTAGCCACAGGTAGCAAGCAGGTACCACGCCAGGGGGGAGGCCTTTGAGGAAAGCCTGAGATGGTTGGGGAAAGGCAGGGTGATTTGGTTATGAGGAGTTACTCATTGAGTTTGTCTTTCAAAGAACGGCCAGCTCGTCTGGTGATGGTTTTTGTAGTATTTATGGGTGCCTGGTTAGAATGATGCATGTACTTAATTATCAAAGTAGGTTGGGTTTATTGTTTTCTTCAATAAAGTGGTATTATTTGCGTTATTTTATCTATACTAGATCAGAGCTGGTGTGAAGGGGAGCAGACATAAGATACATTATTAAAACGTAGTATTAATAGTATTTAACTACCATACGTTATATATATATATATATTATATAATGTGTGAAGTGTTCAGGCGCAAAACCCTGTGAACGCCAATCCAAAAATATAACTAAAATAACAAATTCTTACCTAAAAATAATTGTAATCCTCACTAATTCCACTTGACTTGTAATGACCTGATTATGGAGCAATGAATATACAAATAGGATTGCAACAAAATAGAATTGTTGAAGGTTTGAATCCAATATTTATACTAATGTTTGGATTGGCATTATTGCGGTTTTGCGTCTGAACTCGTCATATATAATATATATTATATACATATCACATCGATGATAGCAGATAATTGAGTTTGCCTGGCTCCCAGGGATGAGGCCTCTCTTTGTTAAATAACATAATGTACTAGTCTGCACTGACCTCTCAGGCAAGGAAGCACATATATAGGTAGACATGGAGAGGGTGATCGCATCGTGAAGCCTAGGTAGTATAATGGTTACCACATGAATCCAAGAATGGGAAGACGTCTGGGATTAAATTTAGTTTCATGCACAATGTTTCCCATTTTAATCACCCTCCCAGCTATAATTATAATATAATATTCTGATTCAGTCATGACCGTTGGTAAGATCCTCATACACATGCCTAGAGACATACTTCAATATATAGTTGCAATTCCATAGCGTAACAATGTTATTAATAATATAAAGATACCAAAGAAGTATTTGACAGTTATATAACCTTTAGCACTATACGCTATCGATCTACGTCCCATTCTAGTAGTTATGTCACGTTTACCCACACAACTCAAAAGCGGGGCACTTATCCATTTTAAATAATGATTGTGTAATATGGTGTGGTTTTAATTAAAAACAATTGACAATGTCATCATTAATTATGAATACCAATCGTTCCCTAAGGATGAGCCTACCTCTGTAGTCTGAATCGGCCTAGAGGGTGCTTTAAAATTGCCAACATCTGTGATGAACCGGTGTGAGAAATTAGACACCACGCCATAGTTGGTTGTAAATGTGTTTATTCTTCAGAATATGCAATTTTTCAGTGCTGGAGTACTCGTTGCCCAGCCGAAGAACATTCATAGTTTATCACACATATTTCTTATAAAGTAGTATGTGCAGTATTGTGATCATCACACATCCCTATGTATTGTTTGCAGGGAGGGTAGCCCGTACTGTATATTGTGCAGTTGTTTAAAAAATTAGTTTGATTTAATGATGCCTCTAGAGCACATTGATTTTCATCATCGGCTATAATATATGGTCATTCTGACATATTTATTTGGAGGAAACCCGCTGCTGCCACTGTTTCCAATAAGCAGAAAGGGGTTTTGTATATGCACTTTCCCACAAACAGGATAGCACATACCACATCCTTTGATGAACCAGTTGTGGACCACTGCTTGGTACAGTTGATTCATACCTAGGAGTCCTCCTCCTGCTGATTCTGACAAGGTCATAATAGAAGTCCTACCAATGCCCTGCTGGTTAGCTGGTGCTGACAAAGGACAGTATTCAATGAAGAAACACCATGTTAACCTTGTAATCGAGAACAAGATATTGAACATATCCATAAGATACTCGGTGTAATGGCCCTGAAAATATCACTCACTCAGTGTTGGCCCTCAAATGACTCGATCTGTGACGTCAGGCAGGGAAGGGAGAGGTGAAAGTACTTATGGTATATGCCATAGCCAACAGCATTAAAATGTACTGCTAGACAAAATAGGTTGTGCGATATTTCTCTAGGGGAACTGTATTGCAGGGAACTGCTTCTTTAAAACATTTCTATATAATTAGTGATATATGGTCCTAACCTGGTTCAAGGGATACATCATATAGCAAGACTGCTCAACTGTTGATGTATCGTAGTAGCTAGTCTGCACTGACCTGGTAGGCCAAGGAGGTACCTATACAAGCAGGCCCGGGTAAGGTTATTGCATCAGGGAGCTTTGGTAGTGTGTAACCATTAGCATGCTAGCCTCGGGCTTGAAAGAAATCTGGCTTTTGAATCCCGCTCTCATTGTAATCACTACCTTAACACCGGTGCGAGGACCAGGATCCTGTGCAAGCCATGCAATGTATGTGTGTGCCTTTTAATTGTATACCGCCATATAAATGCCTGAGTTGAGTTGCGGGTTTGCATGTGTGTGTGTTTTATTCTGCCATGTGTTGATTTGTGGGTTTGGAGAAATAAGGGTATCTGGGTGTTGAGTCGCTAGGAGAGTATTGAAGTATGTCAAGGCCGGACGTGGATGAGAGGGGACGGGGGTGGGTCGAGCCCGCACTTGGCCTCCCCCTCCCCGTCAGCTCTCCGGGCGAAGGGACTACAACCTTGAACTCTCACCCACCGCGGACGAATAATACCCATCCCTCTCCCCCTCCCCCCTCCCCTGTGCTCCCCCTACACCTCCCCCTACCCCTCACCCTCCCCTCCCCCTCCCCCTCCCCTCCCCCTCTCCCTCCCCCTACCCCTCTCCACCCCCCTCCCCTCCCCCCTCTCCCTACCCCCCTCTCCCTAACCCTCCCCATCCCCTCCCCTCCCCCTACCCCTCACCCTTCCCATTCCCGTCGCCCTCTCCGCCCTCCTCCCCCCTCCCCTCCCACCTCCCCCTACCCCCAGCTCTCCTCTCCCTCCCCCTCCCGCTGTCCCTCCCTCCCTCCCCCTCTCTCTCTCCCTTCCCGAATCCGTGGCATCAGGACCAATTGGCACCAACAAGGAAAGATGACTGCAGATTATATGCATGTTATATACAGATGAGCTCATGAAAAGATAAGTGTAATCATCACAGCAAATTGGAGACCTGATTTGATAGCACATTCTTTAACAACGCTGGTTTCCCATGCGGAAGGGTACGGGTTCAAATCCTGACTCCTCTCAATGACTGCTGAAATGTATCTTTATCTCAAGATACGATATGGAAAATGCTGGTTGGCTGGGTTTCAGGATACTGTGACCCAGTGGGATAGCGCGTCACGGTGCCGGTGACATGATATTCTGGTGGGTTATTGTTTATTGGTTTACGTCCTATCCACATATATGGTCCTATCAGGGAGGGGCTCCCAGTTCAGCAACACGCTAAAGTCACGATAGGTGCCAACGGCCAGAACTCGGTACTCATCATCCTATGACCTCATATGTTGGTAGTACTTGAAACTCCAACCAACAAGAAGATATACAGGATAGAAGGCATGAATGAAAAATATCTGCAATCATTCTATGTACATAACATGACATACATACACTTGATTTCTAATATATACACATATGGAGAGAAACATTGGAATCAAACCTTCAAAAGGTTTTATATTCCTACTGTTTTATCTATTGTTCCATAACCATGAGATCATATCAAAGTGGAATTAATGAGTTTTAAACTTGTTTTCATGTCAAAATCTTGTATTTAAACTCAATTTTTGGATTAGTGTTTACATTGTTTTGTGCCTGAACTCTTCATATATAAGGTGTACATGTGTAGATATGCATATATGTTATATATCTACATGTATGTATATATTGTTACCTCTTTTGTGAGTATGTGGTAACGTTTTTTTTATATACATGTTTTACATGTTTTTTTAGAGTAGAAATAGAATAGATTTTATACCATAACTAAAATAATATGAAAAGACAGCATGACATTTTAGGATTCCAACCAGTTTGCCAGGTTTGCTTATTTTTCCCTTTTGTTTTATTCCATTTTAAGGTCTTTATCCTAGTTCAGTGTGACCAGGTACACTTGTATATATGTATGTTGAATAAGCATACAATAATACCTGGTATAGCCTGGTGACCAGATCTTTAAGTTACCAGGATTGCGTATTCCTGGTACAACCCTCCCGTGGGGTTATTTTTATGGTAGTTCTGACTGTTCCCTTTTATTCAATAACATAAGCGGCCCAATTATCATACCGGCCGCAGTAGTATAATCAGCAGAACGCGGGTCGCGCGGGCGGAAGGTCGGGAGTTCGGTTCCCGTCGAGTCAATCCACTGAATTAAAAGTTGACACTTGTGGTTTCCTAGCATGGCAGTCAGCATTACTAGGATAGGGCAAGGACTGGTTAAGTCAGTGTCAAGATACAATTAATAAGTAGAATACCGGGTCATGATGCCGGTAGACCGATTTCCCATTGTAGCAGGACTATTAAGTCACCATGAGTGTGCACTGTCACAAGTCGGTACCCCTCCTGATATGGCCTTAAATGGTGGGAGGACGTAAAACTCCAACAACCAACCAATCCAAGCCCCATAGATGACTCCTTTGTCAGAGTCAATCTGCTCCTCGCTCCAAGAGAACCATTAAGAAAGCCGATACTTAACTTTCAGCTGGCTTTTATTCAATTCTACCTCTTTTTGTGTTACCTTGTGCCAATGAAATCCTTCTTGTGTGTTTTTAAGTGGATGAAGGATTATTATGGAAATCCGATGTGATGCAAAAGGAAAAAAAATCACTTCGATATGGAGCAGAACGTTACTTTTGGTTTCCGATTGAAATCATGTCCTCGATTATGATAACTAGGCCAATGTAGTTGTGGCTTCCATTAAGATGACAGTAAAACTGGAGTGCCCAAGGGTCTTCCCCTTTTTGTAATATATTTTGATAAATATTCCAGGTTAATTTGTGTAGTCAACTTTAGTTCAACTCGTTGGACCTTATGTTGTTAATGGGCTGTTCTCTGTGGCAGAGTGCTTAGAGTGTCTGACTTTTTTCTAGGTCAGACTCCTAATCTGAAGGTTGATTGTTCAATTCTCCATGGGTATTCTCCACGCATGGCTCGGCTTTGAGTAAGGTGTTCATTTCAATACGCTCTCTGGATGCCGAATTCTGATGGCTAGCAGATCTTTTTTTCCATGGAACTGGTTTCATGTGTTCTCTTCTTGGGGATTTCACCCAGTTGGGTTGGGCATAATACTCATGTCCACCCCTGCCAATTTGGATTTGCACTGCTGTGTATAACTTACAGTGTTATCAAAGGCCAGTTACTCTCATACCATGTCTATGTGGTGTGGGAAATTAAAGATTCCTTAGGTTGGTAAAAGTGTAGGCCCAGGCTTTCTCTCAACAAACTGTCTAATGTTGAAAACAAGTCTATTCAGACTTATCCATAATAGTTAGTATACATCTTCAAGAAAATGGTTAAATTTGAAAACATTTGAATGAAACCATGCTAAATGATTGTTTCTGTGGACATGTTTGTTATGATAAGCTTCAGCAATGCTATGCTATATTAAATTGATGGAATATTCCTTCCATGAGAAAGTGCATGCTTAATAAGATCACCAGTATAGTTCTGGGATATTTAAAATTGAATCTAGCTATGTGTTTTGGTGTCGAAAATCTAATGCTTTCGTCTGACAATCCAAAATTAAGTTGTAGATATTGCTCTAAAGTCTTGTAGGTTCTGAGAATTTGATAGGACAACACCACTTGGGGCAGCATCTGGTAAGCTATGAGTACGCGAACATGCCCCTCATAAATAGGACAAGGAGTTCTTTATAATTTGGCGCGCTTCCTGATTGCTAGCGATTTGGGAAAGAAAATCGAATTTGGCACAGAAATAATTCGCTCAATTTGTGAAGACTTTTCTTAAATGAATCTCGGGTTGTAATTTAAAGGGCCCATTCTCTGATGTTATCCAGGGAAGGTTCTTTGTTGGGGTTTTACATCCTAGTAACATAGTTCCGTAGTAGTCTTGATATGGCCGGTTGACAGTGTGCATTCATGGAAACTTTGGTATAGTACTGCCCAACTCGGAGAGCAGCCCAATGGCAACATGGGCAGATATCCCAGTCTTGTTGGGTTTTTTTTAGTTGTTTTTTGTTGGGGGGGGGGCGGGTACATTAGTTGATTAAGTGGGGGACATTTCAATCGTGGATGATTGATCTTCCTCATTCCACTGCGCATTGCCCTATCCTAACAATGCTGAGCACCAGGGTAGGAAGCGAGATGTATCAATTTTTAAGTCATTGGTTCGACCAGAGTTCCAACCCACGATCCCCCGATCTATCAACACGGGAGACGGATGCTATAACTCATTCGGCCATCCTGTCTGGTTAGTCAGTCAGTCATGTTATTCTGATACTAAGTACATCAGTCCTTATCCTTGCCTAGTAATTCAGAGGATCAAGCAATGGATCACCAAGTATTCATTTAATAATTTATTGATTTGACTCAACAAGGATTTGAATGTCCGACCTTCAGCTCGGAAGCCAGCACCATTACTGATTCGTAAGTCACATCCAGTGTTAGGCACAGCAGGCATAGGTGGACATGTGTGTTAAAGAATTCAAATGCATTATTAGTTTTGTTGTGTTTTTTTTATTGATGAGGTATTTACTCTGCCCATAACGTATAAGCTCCTGTCAGGGTGCTTGTTTTCAATGCTGGACAGCTGTGGTGCTGTCTTGATCTGTTCCTTTGCCCAGGAGTGTTTAGCTGTGTCTGCTCGGGTCAGCCTTCTGCAATTTTGGTTGTTTGTAATAGCCTATGTTAGTTTTTTTGCAATTTTTCAGTTTTGTTTGTCTAGTCTGAGTAATGATACCTTAGCCTACTATGTACATCTACTTGGGTGACATGCAGGCTTGCGGGAGAGGATCCCGTTCCATTCAGATTTGTTGTTATTTGTTACAGCATCCTTTCACCTAAACCCTGTCCTAATACCCCTGTCACACTACGACATAATGAGCGAACGTGACCCTAACGTAGTGATTTTTCGTCATTATGTTGATGTATGTTGGATTACGTTATGATGACGTCATAATGACGTTAGACTGACGTCGAGCTACGTCACATTACGTCGTGTTACGTCGAGTTACGTCAAAGTTTTGGACATGTTCAAAACTTTCGACGTAGCTTGAACTTAAGGGTTTACGTTTGCAGTACGTTCTGTACACGTTCGGCGAACGTCAATGACCTTAAGCAAACGTTATTAAAACGTCGGTCACTACGTTCAACTACGTTGCATTACGTTGCACTACGTTGCACTACGTTGACCCACATTAATCCGAGGGGGAACGTGCAGTCCACGTAGTGAAAACGCTGGGTTAACGGACGCCTAACGGACATCCAACGTAGGTTTACCATTTTGCCACCGTTTCCTGACGTAAATAACGTAAGGTAACGTAAAGCAACGTAGTTCTGGCGATCGAATAACGTTCATAACGTTCCGTGAGCATAGTGACGTTGTCCTCTCTCGGTGATTGACGGTATCACTACGCTTTACCAACGTTACGTTCTCGTCCACTACGCTGCATCCACGTTCAACTTGTGCCCAAATTTGCATACTACGCTGAGAAGTTCAACGTTCTTCACGTTCTCCCTACGTTGACGTCATTACGTCGTAGTGTGACAGCCCCATTAGATAGTGCACTTGTGTGCTAGAACACACTCGGACCCTTTAGGACTGCGGCCAGGTGGGATGGCTGTGTTATTTGCCTAGCCATTTTGTATTTCAGGGTGGATCAGTTGCATGACTGTAAGCTGTCCACTTCTGTGTTGGTTTGTGCCATTACACCTACCCAGGTGGACTGCACCATGTGGTGATAGCTTTCCTCATTTCCTTAAAGTATGGTAGTTTCTTTGTGGAACTCTATTATATTTGTAGTGGGCTGCTTCTATATCTTATTACTGGAGTGCCGGATTGTGTCTAGATGCAGACCATACACAACATACTTCACTGGTTGTAGGAGCTGATTTTCTGGAACACTTCTAAAGGTGCAGGGTTCAAATATCCCAAATGGAGCCTGTACCATGTGGTGGAATGTATTCTATAAAAATAACTCTCCCATTTTGTTTTGATATGTGCACATTAATAATGCATTACACATCAAAAAGAGACGTAACCGATTTAGGTTTTACATCGTGGCAACATCACAGATCATACCAGGACTCTTATCGATTTACAATTAATGCGCATGCGCATGTGTGGCAGGTCTATAGTGGTGCCTCCATTTGGTGGTGTCTAGTGGTGCCTCCATTTGGTGGTATCTAGTGGTGCCTCCATTTGGTGGTGTCTAGTGGTGCCTACATTTGGTGGTGTCTAGTGGTACCTCCATTTGGTGGAGTATAGTGGTGCCTCCATTTGGTGGAGGATAATGCTGCCTCTATTTGGTGGAGCATAGAGGTGCCTATATTTAGTGGAGTACATTGGTGCATCCATTTGGTGGAGTATAGCGGTGCCTCCATTTGGTGGTGTCTAGTGGTGCCTACATTTGGTGGTGTCTAGTGGTACCTCCATTTGGTGGAGAATAGTGGTACCTCCATTTGGTGGAGGATACTGCTGCCTCTATTTGGTGGAGCATAGCGGTGCCTCTATTTAGTGGAGTATAGTGATGCCTCCATTTGGTGGAGTATAGTGGTGCCTCTATTTGGTGGAGCATAGTGGTGCCTCCATTTGGTGGAGCATAGTGCTGCCTCTATTTGGTGGAGTATAGTGGTGCCTCCATTTGGATGCCATGACACCATGAGGGATCGAACCTCCGACCTCTCGTACGACAGCATGTGCATGTAAGAAGGCGGAATTAAAAGCACTTGCCACTTGTCGATGGAAATGCCCTTTTGTTTTAAACATGTTTACATATCACATTTACATGCAGCCCAATTAGTAGTTATTTGTTGATTGGTAATATACGTCCTGACAAAATCTAAGGTCATATCAGTACGGACATGTAATGGTTTAATTAAGTAAATCTGGTCCATTGAAAATTATCCTCTGAATTACCACAACAGACACACATAATATTAAATGTATTCCAAACCGGAAGCGATAGTTCCTTGAGAAGTTGTTGGTTGGATGTTTACATCATAGCAACATCTAAAGGCCCTGTCACGCTATGATGTTTCTCACCGGCATGCCGGCAATGCGCAAAATATTTGCAACCCGTCGACAAAGGTCCAACTCTTCGGCATTTGGGAGAAAGTTTGAAGGGGCGCAGCATGTTAATAGCCTGCTATGAGCGAGCGGCCAACGGGGTTCGACGTGCGGCAGAACAAAGTGTCAATGTCCCACCAGCGGGTTCCCAGTGTGCGATCAGTGTGTTATCGGCGCGTTGTCGGCGCACCAACAGCGTGGGGGTAGCGTGTCATTAACGGGTGCCATTATATACTCAAAGCGAAAATGCTGACGAAAGGTTCGCAGAGTGCCGGGTAACGTTAGGCGCGCAGCAGACGCGCCAGCAACATGTCAACATGCGCCAGCAACACGTTCAACACATCGAGAAATGCTGGAGCAACGCCAATAGCGCGCCCACTACCCGTCGATGGGACGTTACCGATGCGCCGATGGAATGGTCGCATTTTGTCGAAAAAAATGCCAACGTTAACCGACATTGATCAACGTTATGCCAGCATTCTGCCGGAGCGCAACCAACGGGTATCGACGTGTTGGTAATGCGTCCATAACGATCCCTCCAACCCGTCGGCACGTGTCGGGGCGCGTCGAAAGTTTTGTGCAAGCACAAAATGATCGGCGCGACCCAACGTGCACCGACAGCCACCGACATGTCGATTCACACGTTGCTATCACTCAACATGTACCGATGTATACCGATGTGTACCGATGCACCAGTAACGTGCCAGTAACGTGCTGGTAACGCGCCGGTAATGTGTCCCGACGTGTACCGACGTTTCGACCAAAAAGGCAACACGTTGACACGCATTGGTGGGAAACGTTGTAGTGTGACAGGGCCTTAAGTTTATATATCAGAAAGAGGACCGACGTCTGGCAGTGCACACTCCTGGTCAATGTATAGTATGTCTCAACTGGAGTCATGGCTGCCAAAACTATGACCCAATATCTAACTCGGTCACAATATCATGATACTCAGGTAACCAGTCCTTGCCCTATCATTGTAATGTCAAGCTCAATGCTAGGTAGAAACAAGTCTCAATTTGGGATGTATTTAATTTGACTCGGCCTGGATTCGAACCCCGGACCTTCCTTATGGGTATTGATCGCTCTTGCCGTTTCGACCACGACGTCAACGGACTATGCGGGCTGACTAGTATTCTGCTCTATTCTGAGAATTTATCAATCCTATGAATATATATATATATATTGTATATGTGATGTAACACTCATTATACTAGTATAAATGCTAGGCGAACATATACGTCTTATTATATTCCTCCATAGACCCCGTGGTGGATTTCCACACCTCCTCCACCAGCTGTCGGAGCAATGTATATGGGTTGTCCCCACCCGCGCCCCATACACTGTAGGAATTTCTTTTCTTTTCTTTTTTCACATATATGTGTGTGGAAGGGGCTTAAAAGAAACAGAAAAGCTCCGAACGGCAATATCATTCAAAATTAACCACCCCCGTCTTACATTGCATTACCTATAAGAAACGAACAGAAAAAAGAGCTTATTTTAGTTGAAAGTAAAATCGGTGGTTATTGAGCTGGCTCTCATTTCCTCACGTCTATCCGATATGTGCAATCTCGGTCTAAGCATGATTACAACACAGTTTGTAAATAACTCATAATTTCACCAGTCCAGCAGGGACTAGCGCCCACATGGGGATGTGACAATATCAACGGCTTAGCCTATTGGGGCTTTACCTCCAAGCAACACTCAGGGTATACCAGAACGGGCTTTCAATTGTGATAATGCACATTTATTGGTAAATTCAGTGTGGCAACATTGTACATTGTGCTATCTGGACAAGTACCGTATTGTAACAGTGTGCATGCATGACAACTGTATAGTGCTGTCGCACTAGGATACCAGGAAGAGGGCAATATGACACGATATCCCACTCACTCACATTATCATGAAACTGAACTAACCAGTCGTCTCCTTTGCTGATCTATACAAACCCACAATACCGACTGCGCACATGTGACCGATTTGCTGGAGAAGGTCAATTAAGGAAGCTGACTTGCACAATTGACACTTGTTGTGACCAGACGGGATGGCCGAATGACTTAGAGCGTCCGTCTTCCATGCTCGTAGATCGTGGGGTCGTGGGTTCGAACCCTGGTCGAGTCAAACCGATGACTTAAAGATTGATAATTGTCGCTTCCTAGCCAGGCGCTAGGCATTATTAGGACAGGGCAAGGACTGGTGTGCTCAGTGTTAGGATAATGTGACTGAGTGGGATACCAGGTCATGGTGCCAGCAGCCTGGTTTCCCAGTGGGACAGCACTATAAAGTATTCATGAGTGCCCACTGTCACAAGTTGGTACCCATCCTGATATGACCTTAGATGTTGCTAGGACGTAAAACAACAACAAACACACAAACAAACAAAGACACTTCTCGCTACCTAACCAGGCGTTCTGAATTGCTAATACAGGACAAAGACATGTTAGCTCAGTATCATGATAATGTGACTGAGTAGAAAATGAGGCCATGGTGCGGCCGCCTGGTCTCCCATGTAGTCGGGCATCATTACAATGTCACCATAAGTGTGCAAGTGGGTACCCATCCTGTTATGACCATATATGTTGCTAGGACCTAAAACCCCAACAACAACAAAAACCATTCATAAGAAAGCGTTGCATAGAATCGGCTACAGTTTCTAGGCCGTGTTGGGTTTCCATTTCGCTTGGATCCATTGCCGGTTGCAGAAGATCTGGAGTTCAGTTCCTGGTTGAGTCAAACCAATGACTTACAAAATTGATATATGTCGCTTCCTAGTTTGTCACTCAGCATTAATAGGGTCGGCCAAGGACTGGTTTAGCTCAGTGTCAGGATACTATGACTGGGTGGGATATTGGGTCATGGTGCTGGCAGCCGGATCTCCCATTGGGGCAGCACCATAAAGTTGCTATGAGAGAAAACCATCACAAGTGGGTACCCATCCTGATATGACCATATATGTTGCTATGATGTAGAACCCCAACAAACAAAGTAAGATACTTAAGGACGTGTTGCATAGAATCGGCTCCAGTGTCTAGGCGGCGTTGGGTGTCCATGGTCCTTAGATCCATTGCCGGCTGCAGGAACCTTGTTCGGTGACATATTAGCAGACCTCCATCTCTCCTCTGTCGCTGTCTGATTGGATAACCGCACAGTCCCGCAGCCAATGTCCATAAGAAGGCCTTCTAATTGGAAAGCGTTGATATAGGAGTTAAGCACATCCGCCTTATGAAGCTTATATACTGAAGATCCCGTTTTTAGACATTGGCTGCACCAACCGATGTATTCAACTCGGGGCATGCTGCTAGAGTTGGATGTGACGGTGTGAGCAGAAAGTGGGATGTTCCAACTGTTGACTTCAATTATGGGGACAAGATTCTAGAGTTGTATGTGAGGGTATGAACAGAAAGTCGGTTGCCCCCAGTATTAACTTCAATTATGGGGCAAGCTGTTAGAGGTGTATATGACTGTAGGAGCAGAAAGTGGGATGTTCAAATCATTGACTTCAACTCGAGCCAATCTGCTGGAGCTGGTATGTTACGGTAGGAGCAGAAAGTGGGCTGCAGCAACTATTTACTTCAACTCGAGGGAAGCTGCTAGTGTTCAATTTGACAGTATGAGCAGAAAGTGGGATGTGTCAACTGCTAACCTTCAACTCTGGAGCATGCTGTTTGCGTTGTATGTGATGGTATAAGCAGAAAGTGGGCTATTTTTGCATACTGTTGAATGCATCCCCGGGTTACGTGTTAATGTTGTATGTAACGGTATGGGCAGAAAGTGGCATGTTCCAATTGTTGATTTCTACTCGGGGCAAGCTCCTATTCATATATGTGAAGATAGGAGCTGAAAGGGGACTGCAAGACCTTTCGACTTCACTTTGTGGCATACTGGTCGTGTTGTATATGGCCGTAAGAGCGGAAAGTGGGACCATCTCCTGGCACTGTACCGTAAGCAGAAAGTTAGTTGCATCAACTGCTGACTTCACCCCGGTAGATGATGCTGGTATTGTATATGATGGCCTGAGCACTTTCTACTATTGCTAGAATTGTATTTGATTGTACGAGCAGAAAGTGGGTTGTGCCAACTGCTGAATTAAACTCGAGAGCAAGTTTGATGATATGAGCAGGAAGGAAGTGGGCAGCGCTAACTGATGACTTCAATTTAGAAGATGGTTGTTTGGTTGTCAGAGTTTTACGTCATGGCATCATCTATGGTCATATCAGAAGTACCAACTTGTGACAGTGCACACTCATGGCGACTATATAGTGCTGCCCAACTGGTAGACAAGGCCACCAAACCATAACCTAATATCCCACTCAGTCACATTATCCTTACACTCAGCCCTATCCTAATACTGACGAGTGCCTGGCTAGACGGTGACAAGTATCAAATGTTAAGTAATTTGTTTGTCTCGACCAGGGTTCAAACCTCTGGGTTCAAATCCGACGATCTATCCAAACGGGAGACAGAGGTTCAACTCTGTCTGCCACCCGATCTGCCTTAACTTGAGAGAAGCTTAGAGCATTGGTGAATGTGATGATAGGAGCAGAATGTGGCAGCGACAAATGTTCACTTCCACATGGAGCAAGATGCTAGGATTGTATGTGATGCCATAAGCAGTGGCCGATACCCTCCTATGCAGGACACACCATACAAATTGTCATGGTCATGTCGCCAATGTTATGGGAGCTGTTGCCTAAATGTATTAGTCTACGGAGAGCAAGATCTGATTCCACATTTCTGGCATTCCGGTAACCGCCCTAACAATAAACCCTCTAGGCTCCCTGATGTAATCAACCGGCACAGTTCGAAACATGGTCGAGTCAAACCAATGACTTAAAAATGTATAGTTGTCGTTTCCAGCCTGGCGCTCAGCATTATTAGGATAGGGCATGGACTAGTTCACTCAGTGTCAGGATAATGTGACTGAGTGGGATATCAGGTCATGGTACTGGCAGCCTGGTTTCCCAGTGGGACAGCACTATAAAGTCGCCATGAGTGCATACTGTCACACGTCGGTACCCGTCCTGATATGACCTTAGATGTTGCTAGGACGTAAAACAACAACAATCAAACAACCATCAACCGACCCAAGCCTAAATGTTAGCATTTCCGTTGCGCAGCAGGCTAGAATTCATCAAACTCCTATCGAAATTAGTGTTTTACTTTCTATAAGCGCAGTACAGGAGACCCGAGAACTGATACAGTTTGTTTGTTTGGGTTTTACATCACAGCACCACTAAGGTCAGATATCAGGATTGATACCGAAATATGAAAGTGTGCGCACTCATCACCACATTTATAGTGCTGTCATAATGGGAGCCTAGGCAACCAGTGCCCTGACCTAATATCTCACTCAATCACATTATCCTGACACTGCACTAACCAGTCCTTGGCATATCCGTATATAGATAAAAGATTCACTCGGTACTTGTAGTACATGGTTGAAGACCAGCCTTATATAAAAACGCTCGAAAAATTGGGCTAATGAACTGAGTCTTCATGAGAGCCTAATTTCACAATCTAAGAAGCAACATTTATTTTTTGTAGATGTCTTCATATTTACCCGCTACCTTTGAGTTGAAAAATATAATAAAATAGCTAGTTTAATACGATTTAAAATTGAAATTGACGGCGTTCTATGGCCGCCATCTTGGATTGTTGCATTCTCTCCCATTCCAGCACATCAATATATGTAGCCATTTGATCATGGAACCACAGTTTCTACTTCCTGTTCCATACTAAACCTATTTTCGCCTGTATTTAGACTACGTTGTCGTTCACCCCTGTACTGGAAGTATGGGGTGAATCTTTTATCTAATCCTTATACTGCCAATTGCCAGGATAGGTAGCGACAATTATAAATTGTGTAAGTCTTTGGTTTGACTGGGCTGGAAATTGAACTCCTCCCCCATGATATATATCAGGTCGGCCATATGATATTGTCGAGTAGTTGATGTTTATTTGATTGATTGACTGATTGATTGATTGATTTATTGACTGGTGATTCCAGTTGATGTAGAGGTACACACATATATTACTGTCCCTCGCAGCTACAGGGATGGCCGAATGAGTTAGAGCGTCCGTCTCCCGTGCTGGTAGATCGGGAGGTCGTGGGTTCGAACCCCAGTCGATTCAAACCAATGACTTAAAAATTGATACTTGTTGCTTCCTAGCCAGGCGCTCGGCATTAGTAGGTGTCGGGATAACGTGACTGAGTGGGATACCAGGTCATGGTGCCAGCGGTCTGGTTTCCCAGTGGGACAGCACTATAAAGTTGCCATGAGTGCGCACTGTCACAAGTCGGTACCCATCCTGATATGACCTTAGACGATGCTAGGACGTAAACCAACAACACACAAACAAACAGCTACAAGCCACAAGTATGTCAATTCTCCATGGAACCATATCTGCTGATGTCAAGCAAATTCTTCCCGAAATGCCAGACGCTCCTCAGCAGTGCACGTCAATGCACATCAGAGGCATCCCGAACCCGAACGTGCCGATCAGAAAGGGCAGCCGACTGCCACTTAGCCGAGCCAACCACGTCGTGCGCTGTGCTTCTACAGATTAAGAAATTAAGACGCCGGATTTGAGTATTTCCTTTGAGGAGGCTAAGAATTGAAATGATCGTCAATGTAAGAGGTAATTGATGTAAAGTGCATTCTATATATCGCACAATGGTGGAGGGTACGTCACCAATGTTCCTCTCTTTGTTCCTCTTCTTTTTTTTTTAAATGAATTTATTTGCCCTGCTCATAACGGATAAGTTTGTTTGTTTGTTGTTGTTTTACATCCCAGCAACGTCTAAGGCCATAATAGGACGGGCACCGACTTGTGACAGTGTGCACTCATGGCCACTTTATAGTGCTGCTCCACTGGAAGACCAGGCTGCCAGCACCATGACCCGATATCCAACTCAGTCACATTATCCTGACACTGAGCCAACCAGTCCTTGCCCTATCCTAATGATGCCGAGCACCATGCTAGGAAGCGACAAGTATCAAGTTTTAATTCATTGGTTTGACTCTACCCGGATTCGAACCCACGACCCCACAATCTACCAACACGGGAGACGGACGCTCTAACTCATTTGGCCATCCCGTAATTTGAATTAAATATGTTGGATTTTGTTTTAGTAATGATAATAATAATTGTGTTTTGAAAAGTGTATGCTTTCATCTGACTGTGCAGCGTTAATCTCAACAACCGGACGGGAATCTGAAATGAACCGAGCTTTCCGCCGCTTAGTGTTTGCTAGCTTTGTTTGTTTGATCAATCACTGAGTGAAGCTAACCACTTACACATATTATACTTGCCGCTACCTTCACTAGTATCGGGCATTACTACGATATCACAAGAGTAGTGGAATGAGCAAGAGGAAATGTCAATTACAGATAATTGGTCTTGCTCATTCCAGTATTCCAGACTCCCGCCTTGTTGTTGTCTGTAATTGACATTTCCTCTGCTTAATCAAAGAATGCCCAAATAAAGGAAACAAATATATATAACTATTCTAATAGTCATTACTGCAAGCCTCGAGCAAGTATAAGGGGGAAGGGGCGCCAACGTCAGATCCCGTCCTTGAGATGGTTCACCACTGGGAGAGTGCCGGTTCTTACTCTACTGTGCCCTCTCATCTTTGGAACGCCAGCTCATTTTGATTGATCACTAAAAGCTCCAAAGAATGAGTGCCCGCGGTGGGAGACCTACGGGTTGTCTGTTCCTGTGTTTAGCCCCCCCAAAAAGATTCAAGTGGGGAGCTTTCTTTGACAATCGGGTTAATTTAGGAAGGATGGGTTGTGTTGTTTTAAGTTGAGAAGTAATTTATGTGTGTCTGGTTTCTGGGGTTTTTTTTGTTAGTTTTTTTCTTGATGATGTATACTGCCTATCATGGATAAGTCTGGATAGATTTGTTTTCACCATTAGACAGTTTGTCGATAGAAAGTCCGGGCCTACACTTTTACTGACCCAAAGAATTTGTAAGCTCCCACACTACATAGCCATGGTATGAGAGCAACTAGCCTTTGCTGACACTGTAAGTTATACACCGTGGTGGAAATCCAAATTGGCAGAGGTGGGGGGGGGGGGGGGGGGGGGGGGGGGGGGTGGAGGGGGCATGGAGAATCGAACCACAAACCTTCAGATTAGGAATTCTATTTAGAAAAACGTCAGACACTCTAACCCTTCCACCACAGAGAACACCTCTTGTGCAAAGACAAATGCCCTTTGCAGTTGAGAAAAATCAAGAGACTTTGGTCGCCCCTCAACTCGGTCAATTCGGCGTTGAAAAATACAAGGTTGTTGTCAAGGTCAAAAAGGACTTTGGTGAAGGTCGAAGCGAGGGTTGAATAGTGTAAGTGAAATTATGCTATTATAATTAGAATGATTAAAATTGCTCAATTTGTTCTCAGATTGGATAGCAGTTTTGGTGGTTTTTTTTGTTTTTGTGTGTGATTGTTTGTTTATTTTGTCCATAACAGTTAAGTGCATGCACTTGTTTTCACCACTGCGCAGTAGTGGTCATAACCCATATGGATTGATATTCTTTATCAATAATTTCTGTAAACTTGTTCGGTTTAAAATCGGGGAGTTTCCAAATTCTTTGGTTTTTGATTATATTTGTGTACACGGCTAACAGTTTGTCTGTTGTTGTTTTACGGCCTAGCATCATCTAAGGTCATATCAGGATGGGTACCGACTTGTGACAGTACGCACTCATGGCGATTTGATAGTGTTGCCCCACTGGGAAATCAGGTCTCTGGCACCATGACCCAATATCCCAATCAGTCACATTATCCTGACATCGAGCTAACCAGCCCTTGCCCTATCATAATAATGCCGAGCACCCGGCTAGGAAGCGACAAGTTCAATTTTTAAGTCATTGGTTTGACTTGACCGGGAAACAAACTTGCAAACTTGCGATATTCTGCATGCAAGGCCTGTGCTCTAACGATTCGGCCACAGCGCATGGTGACATAGCTAACATCTGTACTTCCTTCTGCCCATGCAATTAGTGTTTTAATGTAGATATACTATGGTGTTTTTTGGGAGCATTTTGGGGCTTTGGTCACACCTTTGAAGGTTAGGTTTGTTGATAATTAGACACACAAACACAGCAAATATAGTTATTCCTCTTTATTACAATTTTAGTTATTTCATCAGTACAGTCTCTTAGGTAGTTATGTGATGTCAATGAGGCTTAGGGATGCATATAACCCTATATCGCTTTCTCATTGTGGGGTGGGTGGGATGGCAATTTAAGGCAGTTCTTTTCCACATGGCTTCCGAGTCGAAAGTGAAATATATACAGCTAGCAGTTGCTTTTATAGCCAAACGGTAGCGTAATTTAGTTCAGAAATATGATACCAGTGGAGCTGCAGTTGCCTTGTTTACTGGGCGATGTATGGTGGAAGGGCGGAAAACCCGCTAGTCGGCGTTAAGGGTATAGTTAATGGTAATTCAGCAAGGAGCCGCCAGTTGGTAACATATGGAGCAGCCTTAGTTACTAGCACTTGGCCGTATTCCCGCGTCCAATTACCTGCGATGCCTTAGCATCACCAACAATTGGTATGGTTTCACATGAGAAAGTCCAGAGGTTTTGCCCCTACATTGGGTTAATTGGGGACTACACAAAACAAGGTCGTTGTCATGATCGAAGCAAGGGTTGAATCTTAATCTTCTAATAGATCCCACCAGTTAAGCTAGTGACATATGTCGGCAGAATCTGGAACCGCTCTAGTCAGGTACTTTCCAGCGTAACTGGTATTGTGCTATTGGAATGAGTTTCACTAAAATTGCATAATTTGTTCTGAAATTGGAATGGTCCCTTACGAATTATCTCAAATAATATATGTCGATTAAGTATCCCCGATTGGATGAACAATAGCCAGAGTTGTAAACATGGCATTCCTCCCAATTAAATGTAATGCAAACATTGCAGCTAAAACCTTAGATAAAAGATTCACGCCGTACTTCCAGTACAGGGTTGAAAACCAACCCATTAGAAAAACCGGCGAATAATCTTGACTTGCTGGGGGAATGAATTGAGCTGCTAAATTCTTATTTTAAGAAGCAAAATGTATTCTTCATATCTATCCGCTACTTCTGATTTGAAAAATATAATAAAACATGTAGTTTAAGGAACTTTAAAAATAAAACCGACAGCATTTTATCGCCGCCATCTTGTCTTTTTGCATTCTCTCCCATTTCACCAAATCTGTGCTGATATGGGTAGCCATTTGATACTGGAGCTAGTCTTTCTATTTCCTGTTCCATACTAAAGCAGATTTTGCCAGCTTTTATATAGGGTTTGTGTTCACCCCTGTGCTGCAAGTATGGGATGAATCTTGTATCTACTAAAACCTGTGTTGATCTCATTAGGTTGCAGAATCATGTTGGTACGATAAACTAACCTCAATACTTCTTTAGCACTTCCATACAGCTCAATCCGAGAATACTACGTCACGGGGGATATCCCTGCATAACGCCACCTGTGGCATTCTGCCAAACTAGTCGCCTTATCCCGGTATGTCGACCAAATCCCGAAAGAACTTGTATATCTAGAGCAGCTAATTCCAGCAAGAGATTATATTATTCAACCCAGCATGTATCCACTGACCTATATATTGCATAGGAACGAAGTGCATGCAACATATATCTATTAGCTAATCATGGGCAGGAGCCTAGCTTATAAATAGGCAGCTGCCCATCACCTGAGATTACGAATATTGTTTTGCTTATTAAAATATATTATGTTTTATAGTGTATATTCCATCCTGTTTAATTCCAATAGCATCTTATTCCATCTGCATACCACCGGAAAATCCCCCAGCTAGGTCGCTGTATAGGTAGCGTGTCCACATTATCAAATTAAAATGATTCCACTTGGTAGTCAAAAACCGAAACACAACAATTTAGCTTGATTTGATCCGATATTGCCAACTGATATACTAGTGCACTCATTAAACCTGTTCTCTGTGATGGAGTGGTTAGAGTGTCTGACTTTTTTCTAGGTTGGATGCCTGATCTGAGGGTCGGTGGTTTGAGTCCCTGTGCCCCCCCCCCCACCTCTGCCAATTTGGATGTCCACCGCTGTGTATAACTTACAGCGTCATCAAAGGCTGGTTGCTCTCATACCATGTCTATGTGGTGTGGGAGGTTAAAAATCCCTTGGGTCGGTAAAAGTGTAGGCCCGGGTTTTCTATCAACAAACTGGCCACAGCAGGAGCATCCACATCATGGCCCTGGGAATCAGCTATCTGATTGCAAATCCTGCTACCACCTTCCACCAACGAGAGCACGTCCCACAAATAAAGATCATACCTCTGCTTGAAAATCCGTTGAGATAACTGGTGGAAGGACACGATGAAGAAGAATTAAACATTGATTGTTCTTTGGTACTCCTGTTTTACACTTCTACGCCTTTACACTGAAGAGGAGGTAAATCAAGACTGTGAAAATGTTGTTTTACGTCCTAGCAACATCTATGGTTATATCAGTACGGGTACTGACAGTATGCCCTCATGGCAATTTTATAGTGCTGCCCCACTGGGAAATCAGGCTGCCGGCAACATGACCTGATATCCCACTTATATTATCCTGACACCGAGCTTGCCCTATCCTAATAATGCTGAGCACCAGGCTAGGAAGCAACAAGTATCACTTTTTAAGTCATTGGTTTGACTCGACCGGGAACCGAACCCGCAAACTCCCGATCTTCCGCACACGAGGCCTGTGCTATACCGATTCGGCCACCGCGCCCGGTTTTAAATGCCAATGTTTTCCTCCTAAATCTTCTTCGAATTCACCGATTACATTAAAAGGCCCTTCAACCTAAAGTAAAATAGATAGTAATATTCCGTTCCGTACCTTTATACTTGCATAATACGCTATACATCACATATTCATGAATAAGTATACATACAATTCAACATATTTGCATATGTATACATATCTACCTCTGCGCCATCCGATCTTGTCTTCTTTGGATTTCTGAAGAATATGGTTCTCTGTATCAGCATGTCAATAAACCGAGGCTGATATTAGTATGACATATCAAATATGTTCCTTATGTAGGAACTTATATGAGCATTGGTATTGCGCAATCATTAATTATACATATTATATCGAAAAGAAAGGTCAGGAGAATAATATAGTACTTTCACAGACTGTTCTTCTATATGTACATGTAAGTTACGCACTACAAATGCATGACACAGCCAACATATATTTATTCAACACATAAGACAGAGAATATATCTATGGCTGGGCAACAATCGTCAAGGCTGAACACAGCATATACTTAGTATATACGTCATACATATTAAAGCTGCATAGTCCAATGAAGCATCACATTTTCAAAACCAAAATAATGATATAGATTTGACTCTACATATCTAACTTAGATAGTGATGCACATATTAAGCATGTATTGCCACGTAGGAGGAAATACTGAGACAATTTGATAGAACCTGTTACTGTTGAAGCCTATGGTGTCAGAGTGTTGGCGTGCTTGCCAAAACTAAGTTTGCATGTTTGAATCTCAAAACTTATGCATTTAAAATCAAAAGTACTTTAAAGGCCCTGTCACACTACGACGTAACAATGTTAGCTTAGGGAGAACGTGAAAAACGTTGAACTTCTCGGCACAGTATGCAAATTTGGGCAGAAGTTGAACGTGGATGCAGCGTAGTTGATGAGAGCGTAACATCGGTAAAGCGTAGTGATATTGTCATTCAACGTCATGATATCGTCATGGAACGTTATGTACGTTATTCCATCGCCAGAACTACGCTATATGACGTTACCTAGGTCATGACACTGTGGCGAAACGTTGACTGTATGTTGGACGTACGTTCTGTATACATTCTCCTGACGTTCCCATTACGCCGCATGGACGCTTCCACTGGCTTTAATGTGGGTGAACATAGTGGAACGTATTGGAACGTATTGGAATGTATTGGAACGTATTGGAACGTAGTGGAACGTAGTGGAACGTAGTGGAACGTAGTGGAACGTAGTGAGCAGCATTTGACTAACATCCATCTAACATCATTGACGTTTGCCAAACGTGTACAGAACGTATGGTGAACATAAACCCTTACATTTGAGTTACGTCGAAAGTTTTGAACAGGTTCAAAACCTTGCCGTGCGCTGACATAACAGACCGTAATGTGACGTAGCTCAACGTCAGTCTAACGTCATTCTGGCGTCATCATAACATAACCCAACATACGTCAACGTAATGACGAAACGTGAGCATGTCAGACTTACCTTGGCTCGTTACGTCATAGTGTGACAGTGGTATAACCTAAAATAAGGCAGATTATAACGATCGATTTAATATATTTATCTCAGAAAAATTACCAAAACGCTAAAGCATCGGACTATGAAACTGTCCCTACCAATTAACGGCGTTTCAGTGAACGGCCTGTCCTTATAACGTCGCT
Source organism: Branchipolynoe longqiensis (assembly GCA_030323885.1). Lineage (NCBI taxonomy): Eukaryota > Metazoa > Annelida > Polychaeta > Phyllodocida > Polynoidae > Branchipolynoe > Branchipolynoe longqiensis. The sequence goes on along the minus strand of CM059196.1, from coordinate 52,971,600 downwards.
GAGCAAAACAAAAACAAACTGCTTGCCTGTTCCAATGAATGAATTTAAATTGCTTGTTTAATAAAGACATGCCTTGATAATGAATTGATATATTTGTTTTTATAGAATCAAGTAATACTATCAGAGGCAAATATATTTTGCTTTGTTTTTGTATTGAATGTGTCGGTTATTGATCACGGGTACCGAATTAGGACAGTGTGCACTCATGATGACTTGATACTGCTGCTCCACGGGGACACCAGGCCAGCGGCATTATGACCCAATTCCCCACACAGTCATATTATCCTCATACTCTACTAGTACTACCCAACCCTTCTCGTATGATATTCATGTGGAGCAGGTGGCTATGTAGTGATAAGTATCTATTGTATAAGGCCTTTGTTTGACTCGGCGTGGATTCGAACTCCCGGGGTTCCAGAAGGGAAGATTGAGCTCTGGATATTCGACCAGCACGTCCGATCAATGATTTGTCTCCTCATTATTTTGTTTTTAATTTATTGTATCTACTTCTTTGCGAAATGAGCCGAAAGCATACAGACGACGTTTGAATGTTAATATTCTAGTCGAAAGACATGAATAAAATATGCAATATCTGGAATTAATCATTAATGTAACTGCGACCAACAAAAGACCGTGCATAATACAAAGCACAGCGTTTCAACATGTGAGTACTTTCTTGCATATGCATTACAAGGCCATTCTTTATTGTTCGGACGCTCTTATTCTCCTAGCTATAAAGCGTCTGGCCGATATGGATATGGATATGGATATGGATATGGATATGGATATGGATATGGATATGGATATGGATATGGATATTGATATGGATATGGATATGGATATAGATATGGATATATATATGGATGTCATTCCAGAAGTTCGTCCATTGATTTTCTTATTTCACTTCCTTGAGGTTGTTTTTTTGTTGTTTTTTGTGTGTGACAATTTATTTATTCTGCCCATAATGTATAAGCTCCCGTGATGGTGCTTGTTTTCTATGCTGGACAGCTGTGATACTGGATTAGTCTGGTCCTGCACTTAGGAGTAGTTACCTGATCTTTCTCGGGCCAACCTTTTGCAGTTTTGGGTGTTAGTAGTTTCTAGATATTGTCGTGGGGGTATTGAACATGGGATATATTGCGCCTAGAGCAGGACTCAAACCCACATCCCTTTGCATTCCAGGCCAGTGTGCTAACCATTACACCACCTAGGCTCCCTGATATCACCATACTACCCACGTTTATCTGTCTACGCAGCTCCTTGCCTGAGAGTGTAGTACAGACCACTACAATATATATGAAAAGTTCAGGTGCAAAACCCTGTAAACGCCAATCCAAAAATTGCGATAAACATCGGATTTGTACCTTCAAAAGGTTATTATTTGTTATATTCCTACCTATTAATATTAGTGATTTACTTCATAACCATGTGTTCATACAAACATTGGAATTACTAACAATTAACTATATATTCAAGTACATATATTGTATTTAAACTTCATTTTTGGATTGGCGTTTACAGGGATTTGCGCCTGAACTCTTCATATACAGTTCACACAAAGAGATGTAATACCGCCATTCAATAATGATGGCATGTAGAATTATTTAAGTTTGAGTGGAGAAAGGAATGGGAAGTATATGGCGGATGATTACTGATACATATCATGATGCAGACACAGCAGTATGACAATGTGAAGAAGAACAAAGATACAAGTATGGTTGTTCCATAACATGATGTCTGAGTAGGCTTGTTGGTTGGTGTTGTTTTACGTCCTAGCAACAGTTAAACTCAGGATGTGTACCGACTTGTAACAGTGCGCACTCATTGTGACTTCATAGTGATGCCCCAACGGGGAGACCAGCCCACCAGCCCATGACTTGATATCCCATATATTATAGTTACATTATACTGATACTGTGCGAAACACTCCGAATGAGTATGCAGAGTCAGACGTCAGCACCTGTCCTGATATGACCTTGGATGTTGCTGGGACTTAAACTCCAACAAACAAACCAACCAATCTACGCACCCCCGCACCTTCCTCTCCTCCCCCCCCCCCCCCACCCTCCCCACCCTACCCGCAGCCCGGAGGCGACCAATTGCCGCATGTAGAATCCACTCACCTCCAGCTGACCTTGGCCCTGGAGAGCGCAGGTATTTAATAAAACGCTCGTCACCACATAGCAGAGGGATGCCAGTGGTGGGCCTGCCAGGGTAACACTTCGCCGAACTCTGTCCCCCAACAAACAACAGCAAAAGTATTTCCCTCAACAAAAGCAAGCGTTCATAATGGCTTCCTTTCTCCCCGTACATTAATGGGACAGGACGACCTTAGTCTGTATCGCTAGTAGTCATAGCGCCACACTCTTCCTCTAATGGAATCTAAATGAAGAAATAGAAATCCACACGACGGTGGTAATTGCATTAGGCCGGCCTGGGCCACATATATGAGTCGTTGCTGTGGGGATCGGGAATGCGTCGCAATGACGAGACTATAGCGTCTAAAGCTCCTAGGGCTTGGGGGGAGGGGGTTGGGGGGAGGGAGGACGGGGGGGGATGTTTGTTTGTTGTTGGTTTACGTCCTAGCAACATCTAAGGTCATACCAGTTCGTGGGGGGGGGGGGGGGATGTGTAACCTGGATGCCGTGTGTCGTCGCCCCGGATCCGGCGGAGAGATGACGGGGTGGAGAAATGGAAGCGTAGGGTGAGGAGGAGCTGGAGGGTGTAGGCCAACCGGGAATGTGGGGGAGGTAACGCCGGTCGTACTACCCGGCCCTTCTTCAACGGATCGCGGCGCCCGGTCGCTCGCCCCAAACCACCCGCCGCCCGTCGCCCGCCGCCCGCCGCTCGCCGCCCGCCGCCCGCCGCCCGCCGCTCGCCGCCCGCAGCCCGCCGCCCGCCGCCCGCCGCCCGCCGCTCGCCGCCCGCGCCCCGCCGCCGCCCGCCGCCCGTCGCCCGCCGCCCGCTCCGCCCGGTCGCCCGCCCGACCGCCCCCGGCAAAATCGCCACCATATTGCGCATTTCGATATCAATGTTTTAGCGCCTTATTTGACTTTGCGCGTGTTGTCTGGTGTGGGGAGGTGTGTGGTGTGCTGTGGTCTGATGTGGTGTGGAGTACTTTGGTTGGGTGGGGTGTGGTGTGGTACTGCTGGGGTGCTGCGTGGTTTATTGTGGGATGGTGGCAGGCAACCCGGACTGCCGGAACTCCCCGGGCTGCATAGGCTCCCCGGAACTCGGTGAACATAAGGGTGGAGCGTAGTCTACTGCCGGCTCCTGCCGTCACTCATGCAGCCCGGCTTCCTCGGGCCATATTTCCTCTGGTGACGGAGGTGGCGAGGTCAGAGGCGGACTATCAACAATGGAGGCCGCCTGAGCTGCTCGACTATAGATTATGGGCAGCTGTTATAGGTCCGTGCCCCAAACTGAGTTGCTCAGCTAGTGGTTAGAATCAGCTGGTAGATTAGTTCATCGTGGTGTCGTGTTGGTCTATGGTGTCAATGGATCTTCTGCTTGTTTCTTGTTTATTTTCAGCGTTCCTCATAATGCCCCAAATTGAGCACTTATCGATTATAAACAGCTGCTCCTCATCTTGATCTGCTCGCCAATATTGTGTAGTCAGCTGTTAGATCTGAGTTCCTACTTGACTTCTTGTTCATGTTGCTGGCGGTTTGATTTCCCAGTGGGGCAGCACAATAAAATCACCATGAATGCGCACTCTCACAAATCGATACCCATCATGATATGAGCTTAGATGTTTCAAGGACGTAAAGATCCAACAACCAAACCACATCGTCCTAGATGGGAACCTGCTCGCGTGACGCAGTAATAAATAACCTAGTCGACTTCATATCTGTGAGTCTCCATAGCAATCTGCTCAACAGTCCGGCATAATTGGCACCCCTTAGTGGAATGCTATATCTCTCCTCGTCATCGGATAATATGCGTCACTACTGCTTATTGATATATTCTAATATATATACCAGTGCTCCGGGATGTCTTTCGGTGAAAGCTCTCTACAGAGGGTGTTTATATTATGCTTATCGATTATGACATCAATTATATTCCGTATATGCTGCTCGATCAGTGGTTCCTCACAACATGGGTAATATGTTAACTTAGTTCAAATTTTCACATTTACAGATCAAGTCAGGGGTGCTAAATGTAACCTTTTACATGATCTAATATATATTCAGTACTGCCATGTGTGTTTGTGGATTCAGCAAGTGTCTGCCATTTGTTGGTTTAGAGTGAGAAGGAAGTGCCATGATGCCATCAACTATCTAGCGGAGCCAACCTGGAGGTGAACCTTAATACCTCCTCTGAGTGAGTCTATTAGATGTCTCAATGGTGATTACCATTAAATAGATTGGGTAGTTGTTGGAGTTTTACGTCCTGACAACATCTCGGGTCATATCGGGACGCATACTGACTTGTGAGAGTGCGCACTCATGGCTACGTTATAGTACCGCCCCACTGGGAAACCAGGCCAACAGCACCATGAACCAATATCCCACCCAGTCATATTATCCTGACACTGTGCTAATCAGTCCTTGCCCTATCCTATTAATGCTGAGTGCCAAGCTAGGAAACAAGAAGTGTCAATTGTTTAAGTCATTCGTTTGACTAGATCGGGAATTGCACTCCCGATCTCCCGCATGGGAGGCATGCGCTCTCCCTATTCGGCCAACGCGCCCAGTTCCATTAAATAGATGGACATTGTCAATACGTGTGAGTGTTCTGTTGTCTGCGACGTTATTCATCCAGTAGCTGTCTTTAGTGGATAACTCGCCAGCCAACCCAATGTATATTGACACAGCAGGTATAATGTTGTCGGAGAGATGGTAAAATGAGACATATTTCTAACAAGACCTATTAGAAATCCTAATCCTGAGGTCACCTGCTACCTGTTTCCGTGATGGTGGCTGTCTAGCTATTGGAGTGTCATCCTACTGTATTACTAACATATGGTGGACGATCGAGGTCAGTTTTACATTAACAGAGTTTACTTTTACAACTCATCTTAATAACACAATTCTACATTGATAAATAAATATCTTAGCTATATTACCCGATGAAATAGTGTGCGGGATCGGTTTATGATGCAGCTGAGCAATGCACCTTTGCTTCAACCCCCCCACCTGGGTCTTCTGCAAGTTAATGCTGAGGTCAACATAGAATTTGACCTGCCACTGCGCGGACAAAATCCGACATGCTCCTATCAGCGGTTTGTCTTTAAAACCAAATATAGCTCACATCACTTCTGATGGTCATTAGTGATGTCTGACGACACCATACGCCGTGGCTGAATCTGTAGTGCGCAGTCCTCTCATGTGGAAGGTCGGCAGTTCGAATCAGCCGAGTCAAACCAATGACTTATACAATTGATACTTGTCGCTACCTAGCTTGGCACTCAGCATTAATACGATAGGGCAATGACCGGTTAGCTCAGTGTCAGGATAATATGATTGATCCGGATATTGGGTCATGGTGCGAGTGGCCGGATTTGCCAGAGGGGCAGCACTATAAACCCACCATGAGTGTGCACTGTCACAAATCAATACCTGTCCTGATATTACCTCACATGTTCCCAGGACGTAAAACTACAACAACCCCCCAACCACAGCCGTTAGCTAAGAAAGGAGGAAAGCTAAACCCATTTCAATAATCGCACCCAAGCCCCACAATGGACAGTTCTGTGTAAAGTTGCTCAGTGTCTGACATCTAATTATTCCCACAAAAATTCTCAAAATGCTATGCTGTGTCTATAATGCAGGTTAAAACCCATGTATATAATGGCTGTGTGCTTCCTCTTGATATTTCCTAAGTTTCTTTTATTTAACGGCTACTCTAGACATTGATTTGTATCATCAGCTATTGACCATAAAACATATGGTCATTCTGACATATTTCTTTGGAAGAAACCTGCTGCCGCCACATAGGCTATTCTTTCTGATAAGCAACAATGGGTGCTTTATATGCACTTTCCCACAGACACAACATGACAGCACATACCACAACCTTTAATAAACCACGTGTGGGCCAGTGGTTGGAATGGAAAATAGCCCAAACTGCAAAAGGGTCACTGAGCAGGATCCGATTGGATGACCGACACTTTCATGGGTGGACACTCTACCACCTGAGCCACGTCCCGCTCCATGTCTTTGCATTTCCATGCAACATCAGTGTTTTATTCCGAATAGACCGGGCGTGGTGGCCTAATCGGTAGAGTGTGGGCCTCGCGTGGTCGGGAGTTTGGTTCCCGGTCGAGTCAAACCAATGACTTTAAAATTGGTACTTTTCGCTTCCTACCCTGGTGCTTGGCATTAATAGGATATGGCAAGGACTGGTTATCTGAGTGTCAGGATAATGGGACTGAGTGGGACATTGGGTCATGGTGCCGGTGGCCTGATTTCCCAGTGGGGCAGCACTATAAAGTTGCCATGAGTGTGCAGTCATAAGTCGGTACCCGTCCTGATATGACCTTAGATGTTGCTAGGACATAAAACAACAACAAACAAACAAACATATTCCGAAAGTATGTGTTGAACGCTCCGTAATTGGGCATGATTGTATGCCGTCTCCGTACTTATAATTGGACATGTCGTTCAACAGGCAATGCCATCATCAGATCATAATCTAGCTGTCAAGGAATTATATATCAATGTATGATTGCCGGTAAAATTGATCTCATTTCCAAATGAAGCTGTCAGAATCCACACTGAGTGCGCCCTTCTCCAGGAAAGTTAGATTTACTCAAAATTCAACACCCAATATTAACTATTTGGTAATGTGTTTGTAATATGTATTCCTTAACACGTCCTGATAAGATATTGGCTGTTATTAGGACGTAAAACTACAACAGCCAACGAAATGCATCCATTACTTATGTTCTATATTGGTTCATTTCATTAGAATAGGCGTAACAGAATTATTCAATTATTTTGTTCTATTTTGGGACGGCAAAGAATGACCATGGAAGACTGGTTATATTTCTCATAGAAATGTGGATTGTTGCCTGCTTGCTCGGAACACCGAGCCTATGATGTTAGTTTATGCAAGATCTAGCTGGGAACAGAAACAGTTTATATGGTAGACTGGTAAATGGTCTATCAGGCAGTGGACAGGGATAACCAGCTGAGGCTGGAGTGTGATTTTAGAACCTGGATACATGAAGAGTTCACGCGCAAAACCACATAAACGCCAATCCAAAAATGGAGCGAAACATTGGAATCAAACCTTCAACAAGTTTATAATTGTATATTCATACTGGTTTATGTATTACTCCATAACCATGTGATGATAGGAAAAGTGGAATTAGTGAGTTTTATACTTAATCTTTTATTTAAACTCAATTTTTTGATTAACGTTTGGGTTAACAATTCATGTGAACTCTTCACATGCTGCTCTGATGCGCGAAAAGGAAGAAGGGAAGGCGGGGGTGGAAGTAAGGCATTTATTTACGCCTCAAACAAACAGAGCATAGAGAGGGAGAGGCTCAGGAGGAGCAGGTAAAGAACTCATAAGGAGCAAATGTAAGGTAAATCAATAAATGGAGATAAGGTAGAAAGGGCTCAGGAGGAGCAATGTAATGAGGAGCAATGTAAAGAACTCATAAGGAGCAATGTAAGGTAAATCAATAAAAGGAGATAAGGTAGAAAGGGCTCATGAGGAGCAATGTACAGGTGAATGAAGATTATAGTTGAGTGTCAGTAGATGAGGGAGGGGGTGCCGAGGAGCCCTCCACCCTGCTGGGAGAAAGAGTATAGGAAGAAGATGGGTGGGTGGGTGGAGAAAAAGGGTAGAGAGCTGGAAGGCGGCAGGTGGGCGAGTGCCTGAGGGAGGCCGGCGGGCGACCTTATAAGGGGAAGGGACGGGCGACAGCGGGTGAGGTGTGAATGCTGCCGGCCCGGGGGAGGGCGAGAGGTGGCGAGCAGCGGGCGTCGGGTGAGGCGCGAGTGCTGCGCGGCAGGGGGGGGGGGAGGAGGCGGCGGGCGGCGGCGTCGGCCGAGGTGGGAAAGCAGCGCGACAGCGCGGGGCGGGGGAGGGTCTCTTCCTCTCCTCGCATCAAACGTAATGCTACGCATTACGACCAATTTTTAAAGAAAAGGCTGTGGTTTTCTTACCTTTTGTGTCTTCATTTCTCGGGGATAATGATGTTTTCAAGATATGCTTGCTGCGATATTATTAATACATTGCATAAAAAAGGATGTCAAGTAAATTCGGAACAAGTCTCTAACTGTGGGCATTGAGGGTCAGCCATTGTGTCAGAGTTTATTAAAGCATACTCCGTGATAGAAGGGAAATGGAGGAGGCAGCAGGGCCAGACACATTCCACTCTCTATAAGTTAGACTGCTTCAAAGCTGAGCTATCTGCATAAAGATATCTGATAATTATAAATTAAACTAAAGCAAATCAAAAACAAAAACGTTCCGCAAATAAAATGAGCGGATAATTGTTAAGTCAACAAACCTACTCTCACGCCGATTATTGTGTACAGCCCGGCCGACGCTGGGGCCGTAGTCCGGGGATACTGCCTGGGGTGGCATCCACCTGCATTCACTGAACACTGTGGGAATAGAACAAATCTGATTTCCTGTCGGCAATTGGGAAGGATCCCACAGAGTGTGGCTTCGGGATTTGTTAACTGTTCCTGCCGGCCATGCTTGGCGGTTTACCGGCAACACTGAGTTTTCTTGAAAACATGGACATTTTATTTTCTCTTTATTATATAATGGGAAAATAAGATTTAATAAAGTGTGAAGAAACTTTGCTCAGCAATGATAGAAAGACTATTACTTATTATATATGTTATATTCTCATTTTTATCAAATGTTGATGAACAAAGTTGCCTCAATTTTGGTAATTTACTAAATTGCTCAGCAATGAAAGCAACGGATTATTACTTATTATATAAATAATAATATTTTCTTTTTTTCCATCGCCCTGAACAAACTTGCATCAATTTTGGTAATTTAGTCAATATGGTTATATAATTATACTAATTACACTAATTAGCGAATTGTTTTTTCTGCTGATTTGATGTCCGTGTTCCGGGGACATTTGGTATGGCGATTCCTGGCATCATTTTTCTCACCTACCGTACGCGCTGACCCAATCGGGAGAGCGCAGCTCTTCAATGCGGAAGGTCAAGAGTTTGATTCCCAGTCGAATCAAATCAATGAGTTACAAATTTGATAGGTCTCGCTTCCTATCCTAGCACTCGGCATTAATAGGATAGGACTAGGAATGGTTTAGCTCAGTGTCCGGATAATGTGGCTGAGTGGGATATCGGGTCATGCTAGTTTCCAAGTAGGGCAACACTATTTAAATCGCCATGACTGCGCACTGTCCCAAGTAAGTGCCCATCCGGATATAACGTTAGATGTTCCTAGGACGTAATACTTCAACAAGTACCCAACAATGTGGCCCACCTAGTAGCAGTAAACGCAGAGGGTAAAGCTCTTAGCCAGGGATATTTATCGGAGGTCAAATAGGTAGGTTAATGGCCTCTGGAAATAGCCGAGTGCAAATATGTCCATTAGAAAGTTGGATTATTCGATGTAATCCAGTTATTCATATATTCTATTTCAAAACACCTAATTGGTTTCAGTAAGAAAGTGTTTCCCACCGATATATCTCTATAGCTCAAGCCTCACTTAAAGGTTGAGGCAGCAGATAATTAATTACATTTGGATCATGTACGGTAAGTTTTGGTTATCCCACAAAACATTTCCTTTTATTTTACTTCAATAGAGAATATGGAGTCAAACTAGGTTGTGTTCCTCCTATTTCATTCTTTACTTCTAATTTGCTCAGTATTTCCTTTTAATTATTCATTTCATATTGATGTATGTTGAGTGTGTAGTGTCATTTGTCATTTAGGACTATAAGACCACTGCCTCGATACTGACATCATCTATTACCCAGAGTAATAGCAGTTGTAATTGCAAGAGCAAGAGGACGAGCACGAGGAATAGGCAGAGGAAGAACAATATAACTACAAGACGACTAACAAATGTTCTTGAACAAAACATAAAAATATACATGTCTCGTCAAATATTCCTTCCATGAAGTGGTTTTGCAGGAATATCAATAGTGCCATGCCCCATCATTCCCTGCCCCGTCCTTATATGACCTTAGATGTTCCTAGGACGTAAAACAACAACAAACAAACAACAATCATTCCCTGTTCACACTATGTGTCACGCCCTGAAATACATTCCAACCTCACGCGAGACGGGGTGGCCGAATCGCTAACAGCGCTTATTTCCCATCCCATGCGGAAGATCACGGGTTCGATCCCAACCGGAGTCAAGTGAATGATTTTCAAAATTAAGAATTATCGCAACCTCTTCTTGTATTCACTATGAGTAGGATAGATAAATTACTTGTTTTCTCAATATTAGGGAAATATGATTGAGTGGGATATACCAACTCATACTGATGCGGGGATGGTCTCATTGCGGGGGAAGCACTATGAAGTCATCATGAATGTGTACTGTAACAAGTCAGGATACATGTTGACATAACCACACATGTTGTTAAGATATACAATTCAAACAAGCAAACAAACAGCAATCCCTTTTCACACCTCCCCGATCCCCGAACCTCCCGCCCATTTTCACACATCCCCGATCCCCGAACCTCCCGACCATTTTCACACATCCCCGATCCCCGAACCTCCCACCCATTTTCACACATCTCCAATCCCCGAAACTCCCACCCATTTTCACACATCCCCGATCCCCGAACCTCCCGGCCATTTTCACACATCCCCGATCCCCGAACCTCCCACCCATTTTCACACATCCCCAATCCCCGAACCTCCCGCCCATTTTCACACATCCCCGATCCCGAACCCCCTTTTGAACCTCACCTTTTACACATCCCAATCCCCGAACCTCCCACCCATTTTCACACATCCCCAATCCCCGAACCTCCCGCCCATTTTCTCACATCCCCAATCCCCGAACCTCCCACCCATTTTCACACATCTCTGATCCCTGAACCTCCCGCCCATTTTCACACATCCCAGATCTCTGAACCTCCCGTCTATTTTCACACATCCCTGATCCCCGAACCTCCCACGCCTACAGATTTCCTCCAACACACTTGCTCGCCGGGAATTGCTCAGATATGCTCACCCCCCCCCCATGCCCCCCCCCCCCATTAACGCTGACGTTAAACCGACACATCAAGGGTGACAACAAAAGGGATGAGCCCCCGGAACAGCCTTAGTTGGACCGGATGCGGTGGCCGAATTGGTAGAGCGCATGGCTCACGTGCAGAAGTTTGGCAGTTCATTTGTCAGTCGAATAAAACTGATGACTTATAAAATTGATACTTGTCACTTTCTAGCCAGGCACACAGCATTATTAGGATAGGGCAGTGTCTTGTCGGCCCAATGTCAGGATAATGTGACTAAGAGGGATATTATCTCATGGTGCCAGTGGTCAGATCTCCCAGTTTGGAAGCACTAACAAATCACCAGGAGTGCGCACTGTCACAAGTCGGCACCCGTCCTGATAAGAACTTTGACGTTGTCAGGATGTCAACCTCCCACAATCAGCCAAGCAGGTTCAGAAGAGATGCATCTAGATCTCTCAGATTTCCGACATTGCGCAACACCATATAGTTATATGTATCTAGCTAGGTTGTTTAATGGTTATTGTTTTCTAAGTAATACATACAATACCGATTTCTGTAAGCACGTCTCCAGAAAGGACTTCAGGTTATTGTGATCTATTGTGTGGCTGTATATTTATGTGATGATTCTTGTATTGGTTATGTTGTCGGGGGGTAAGGGATCATTTTTTTCCCTTTTGACGACCGTGTGATTTCCTGACAAAAGCAGCCGCCAGCGTGCATTGCAGTGGGCGTCTGTTTGACAATCTGTGGGGATCGATTTACAGAGAGGTCCGTCTGTTTACAAAGGTATGCACACGGATATGGGGCAGACAGTTGGAGAGGAAGAGTGGGGGAGGGGAGGGTGTGGGATGGCAGGAAGAGGGGGTGCGATTATGGTGGGGGGAGGGGGCAATATGGTCGCAGGGTGTGTACCCAGGGATGTAGGAAGGTGGGGGTTGGGAGGGAGGGGTTGGATGGAGTGTGTGTTGATGTGGGGTGCGGGGGGGCAATATGGCCGCAAGGTTTGTGGGGAGAGTGAGGTGTGAATGCACGTGTGGGAGATTTATATCAGAACTTATAATCATTGGTGTAAATATTATAACACCTTCATTGTCTGAGGGAGACTCCCACCCCCCCCCCGATAACCATCCCACATATCTGGGGAAAATTGGGAGGTGGGTGCGTGTTGGAGATGGGGGGGGGGGACCGGAGGCTGCAGACATGGGCGAGGTTGGGAGAGGGGAGGGGTTAGTAGGGATGGATGGAGTGAGGTGTGGGTGGGGCGTGAAGTGAGAGGGAAATGGTATGTGAAATAGAGGGGTGGAGGAGGAATAAGTGCGAAAGAAGAGAACGGAAGAGAATGCGAGGAGGCAAAGGAGTTGGGGAGAGATTCTGGAACAGACTGATATGGGGAATGACAGGGATAGCGACATGAATATGGATAGGGTTCGGGACAGCAATGGGGGACATGGATAGGGGAGAGGGATAGGGGGAAGGGGTGGGGATAGGGACAGGACAAATGAAAGGGGGAGAGAGTCATGGAGGCGGCAGCGGGAGGAGGTGAGTAATGGAGTAGAGGATGGAGAAGGACGGGACAGGAATATATAAAGGACTGGAGAGAGAGACACACATCTGGAGAAGATGACGGAGGCAGGACAGGAAGAGGGAGATGAAAAGTGGAGAGCGGTGGGGGGAAGCGCGGGGACAGAGGTAGGTGATATAGGGGCGGTGTGGAGTGGAGAGGGAGATGGAAAGCAAGTGGGTGAATGAAGAGGAGTAGGAGGGAGGGAGAGGAGTGGTAAAGAAAGGTCAGACGGGGAAATGAGAGGGTGAATGGAAGTCATAGGGAAAAGGATGGAGAGGGAGACATAAGAGTAATGTCAATAAAGAAGGGAGACAGTGACACATAAGGACAGAGAGGGTTATAAGGGGAGGGATGGCGGAGAGAGACTTAGGTGAGCCAGGGTTGAGGAAGGAAGAGAAGAGATAGGGTTGGAGAGGGAGAGATACAGCGACGGGGAGATGGGTAAGAGACAGAATGAGAAACGCTGTTGGAGAGGGAGAGAATGTTAAGAGGAGTGTCGAGGGAGTGGGCAGAGGGAGGGTGTGGGGAAGAGCGGCGGAGGTGGCATGGTGGGAGAGGTCAGGAATGGTGGGGACTGGTAGGAGGGGGAGGAACAGTTAGCTAAAACTCATTGGCCCGCTGCAATACCCTATACAACTGTCAGTTCGAATCACCCTCCACGCGGCGAGAGCCGTGACGAATGTGCTGATAATTGGAGAGGTATCATCCCACCGATTACAACCTTCAGAAGGGAAGGATACCGAGCGTTGACGGGGAGGGGGGGGGAGGGGAGGGGAAGGGGGGGGGGGAGCTGAACAGTAGCGATCGACCGGTGTGCCGCGCTCGCACAACCGCCAGTCACAGCCACAGCCACAGTCACAGCCACACCCACAACCGCACCCACACGTACACCCACATCAACAACCACACCCCCAGCAATCGCCAAACCCACAGCCATAGCCACACCCACATCCACCGCCACATCCACCGCCACAGCCACCGCCACAGCCATCGCAACAGCCACGGCTGCCGGAAACTGCGCTCCTGGCGGGACTCTCGCAAACAACATTGGTGGGAGGGGGTAAAAAAGGAAGAACAACAACAACTTTTAACAAATCGATGGTGCTAGGTTTGCAGTGGGCGGGAAAGAGGCAGGTTGCAGTTTAAAAGTTAGGTTCCGAAACGGTGGCGATACTCGGGCAGTGTGTCGAGGCGTCGAAGCGGTATGACCACTTCCGGTCCCCACTGCACCGACCCCCGCTCCCCGCCCCCCCCCCCCTGTCATCACCGCTGGGCGATAATACATGAATATAGCCATTATGGATATCGGGATAGGCTGGCGTTGCGCGGTCACCGTGTGTAATTCGGCAAAACAACCTTATAATTCATGAATAATTAACGCAGCAGGGAATCACACAGCTGGCATTTCAGATATGACGCGGTTGGGAGGAATGGGTGAGGGATTTAATGTGGAGTGTGTGAGGAGGGGTCGTATGGAGGGGTGGAGGATTGGAGGCGTGCTGTTTTGGGGAAGGCGCGGTGTGACTGATGGATTTCTTTGTTAGAGTTTTGAAACCTGGCAATATCTAAGGTCATATCCGGACGGGGGAGGACTTGTGACAGTGCACACTCATGGTGACTTTATCGTGCTGCCCCATTGGCAACTCATGCCACCAGCACCATGACCCGATATCCCACTCAGTCACATTGTCCTGTCACTGTGCTACCCAGTCTTTTCCATATCCTGTTAATGCCAAGTGCTGCAATGGGAAGTTTAAAGTGTCAATTTTGCAAGTTATTGGTTTGACTCGACCGGGAAGAGAACTGCTAATCTCCCTCATTGGAAGTATGCGCTCTACCTATTCGGCCACGTGTTCTGTCAAATGGTTGACCGTGAGAAGGGTGCCTGTGGTGTGGGTGTCGTGGGGAGGGCAAGCGAATAGAAATGGTAAATGTTTGTCAGCTATAGTTCTCTGTGGCGGGGTGGTTAGAGTGTCTGACTTTTGTTTAGGTCAGACTCCTAATCTGAGGGTCGGCGGTTCAATTCCCCATGCCCCCAGCTCTGCCAATTTGGATTTCTAAGGCCGGTTGCTCTCATACCATGTCTATGTGGTGTGGGAGGTTAAAAATCCCTTGGGTTGGTAAAAGTGTAGGCTCAGGCTTTCTATTGACCAGCAGTGGAGTGGGGAAGACCATTCCTCTGTGACTGGGATTTCCCCTGCTTAAACAACTAATGGACCCCCAAAAAAAATGTTTATCAGCTATAGCTGGACACAGTTGTGATTCTATTTGGTGGTTAGCTGCTGAAAAGGTGCCTTGTGTGTTGTTTATATTGGTGACGGGGGTTGCGGATGGGGAATGGATGTAGGGGGTGATGCTGTAACTTGTAAGAGCAGCTGTGCTGGGTGGGTGCGAGGCGCCTGTAGATGATATGGTTCATGGCTAGACATCTGCTGTCGCTTGTGTTGTCGGGGTGACTGGGTGAGGGGAGGTGGCTGATTTCGCTTGTGTTGTCGAGGTGAGGTGGATGAGGGTGGACGTATATGTGTCTGTAGTATGATAGGGTTGGGGAAAGGAGAATGATTGAGGAGATGGTAAGGGAGATAATGAGGGAGCAAGTGAAGAAGGCTGTTAGTAGGGAAAGGAGAGGGGGGAGTGGAGAGACAGTATGGGAACTCCTGTGGGGAGTGGTCAATGCAGGACATGGAGGGAAAATATGGCGGGAAGGTGAGGGTGTTCTGGTACAAATGATGCCGCACTTTGTAGCTCATTTGAAATATATGTCCATGTAGATATTAACATACTGGAAAGCACTCCTAAATTGGGGTATCTAGGAATATTATCGAGTATTATGTATATTGGAGTATGTCTGTTAACAAGGAAGATATGAGATATGGTGGTTGAATGGGTGGGTGGGTGATGAGGTGAGAGACCAACCAGCCTGTCAGCTAAAAAATGAATGGTCCTGAAAAGATTCAAGGAACACAGGAGACTGTGGGGAAAGAATATATATGGAAGGGTCACATAATGTTCCCATATATAGATGATTCCTTTATTATAGCGTCAACACAAATTGATTGTGTGAATGCAGTTTTCGATTTATGTGCATTACTCACTAAACTGGGGTTTCATGTACATCCACAAAAGTCAGTGCTTAAACCAACAAAACAATTCAAATGTTTAGGGTTTATTCTGGATACGAAGTCTCTTACAGTGTCGATAACAGAACAAAAACTAATTAAGTTTATGAATACAGCAACCCAGCTTATTAAGATACCAAAACCTAAAATTAGACAGGTCGCAGTCCTTATTGGGATAATGATATCGTATGCACCCGCTATTCTATATGGGAAGGCTCATATTAAATCTCTAAAAATAGATAAAAATTTAGTGTTGGCGCGAACTAAAGGGAATTTTGAGCGAAAGATGTTTATTTTGCAAGAAGGGCTACAGGATATTGGATGGTGGATGCAACACATAGCAAGTTCACCAAATCCAATCCGCATGGCGGAACCTAATGTGACCGGATGCTTCCTTAGAAGGTTGGGGAGCTCATCGAGATGGGGTCACAACAGGAGGTAGATGGCTTGATAATGAAAAATCAGACCATATTAATGCACTAGAATTGCATGCTATTTATCTGGACTTATGTAGTTTAGTAAAGATAAATAAATCACAAGTTAGAATACTAACTGATAATATACTGCCATGGCATATATGCATATATTGTAACATGGCACATGGGTGGAAACAAATCAAAGCGTTGCAATCAGTTGCCTAAATGTTTGGAACTGGGCACAGGTCACAAACAAGGTTGGCTGACTGTAGCGCATATTACAGGGTCACAAACAAAATTACACTTGCCACACCATAAAAGTGAAATTTCTCCATGACCATTTAGATGGGTCTCTCTCTACACCTTGTTTAACTTCATTTGTGAAAATTGGGGTACACCTAAAGTTAATGGGGTACACCTGAAGTTGACTTATTTGCATCACAAAATAATAACAAGTTACCCTGTTATGTTTCTTGGCATCCTGAACCGGATGCTTG
The DNA here is from genome assembly GCA_030323885.1 of Branchipolynoe longqiensis. NCBI lineage: Eukaryota > Metazoa > Annelida > Polychaeta > Phyllodocida > Polynoidae > Branchipolynoe > Branchipolynoe longqiensis. Next base: position 52,954,855 of record CM059196.1, on the reverse strand, counting down.
GAAAGTAGATGCGTTTGCTATTACCTGGGGAAAATAATTATTTTTATATTTTCCCACCATTTAGCATTATCAGCCGAGTAGTGAGAAAAATCGGCTTGGAAGGGACACATGCGATACTGGTGGTGCCCGATTGGGACACGCAACCTTGGCTGCCAGCAGTTTCACAACTGGCAAAAGATCGTATACGATTCCCAAGAAAACTAGGGAATCTGACGCACCACGGACCGCTAGTGGTTCACGGCGACGTGTCAACGACGCCCCTATTGGCATTCCTTTTCTAAGGAAACAGCTGCAGCAATTTGGATTGGACAAAATTACTGAGAACAGGATAGTATCTGATGCCTGGAGGCCAGGAACGGTCAAAATGTACACAACCTATTTAAAGAAATGGGGTGTACATTGTTTGTTAAAGAAAGTCAAGCCAACAAATCCAACAATTTCACAAGTAGCTCGTTTTCTTCGTTCTCTAGAGGATGAAGGACTATCCTTTGGGTCGATCAATGCGGCAAGATGTGCGTTATCAATCATATTACCTAGAATTGATGGCGAAACAGTTGGAAAACATTGTGTCCTTTGTTATCTACTTCGCTCAATTTATCAAAGGAATCCTCCAAAACCAAAGTATAGTCGGTTTTGGGATGTTTCTATAGTATTTAAGTTGTTTCAGGCTTGGCCTCACAACTTGTGGTTAGATATAAAACAATTAGGTTTTAAGGTCGCGGTCCTGTTATTATTAGTAACCGGACACAGAGGACAGACGATTGTTGCTTTATCTTTAACTGGATTAGAAATAGACAAGAAACAAGCTACGTTTGATTTAGCACAATTCTCAAATCGAACCGTAGGTGTTCCTTTATCTACGGTTCACTTAGACTGCTTTCCGAATGATCGGAAATTATGTGTTGTGTCAGCCATACGGGCTTATATATCTAAGACAAAGGATTTATGTGCATCACAACAACTATTAATGAGCTTTATAAAGCCACATAAGGCAATTTCACGAGACACCCTTGCCAGATGGACAATTACGGTGTTCAAATTGGCTGGAGTGGATACGGGCAAATACTCTTCCCACTCAACTAGAGGTGCCATGGTCTCCAAGGCACGGTTGCTAGGTATTTCTGTGAAAAGAATACTAGTGCATGCAGGCTGGAAGACGGCTAAGTCATTTGCAAAACATTACAACAAACGACTAGAAAAGCCTACCGGCATTGCAAAGCGCCTGCTCGCCAACTAACAAGAATAGGTGAGAACAAAAATGTTGAATATTATAATAAGAATGGATGATATTAAGGATAAAAATGAATTATGTAAAGGTCTCCCTAGCCTGAGGCTAGCCTGAGGCTGTATACCGAGGTAAAATAGTATAGTTATACGAATCTTACCTGGGTATAGATGATGGATAACTGTTGTTTTCCCGAGGTAGAAGCCTCGGGTAGACGTGGGCTAAGGCCCACCCACCACGCCCTACCATGTCTATCCCGTTGGTGTACCATTACGGGAAAATCATAGTATCCATTGTATTGAAAGATCATTGTTTATCCTGAATAAGTAGGTTAAATTGTGGATACCTCAGTGCTTCTTTCCCTAGCCCACGTCTACCCGAGGCTTATACCTCGGGAAAACAACAGTTATCCATCATCTATACCCAGGTAAGATTTGTATAACTATACTATATATATATATATATATTCTTACATAGATATACATAGTTATTTAAATGAATGCACCAGTATATATTTTAATTTGAGATAAACCAGATACATATACCTGGATCATTACTATTATAAAAAGTGCATTAATCAACGAAGAAGTATACAACCTATTCTAACGTGCGGATGCATAGTTCACAGCTGGTTCAGTGAGCGTGGATTAGTTGGAGTAACTAACCTCGGGGTAGTTAGTATAACATATACTAACTACCCCGAGGTTAGTTACTCCAACTAATCCAAGCGGTTAGGTGACTATAAGCAGAGAGCGTGTATATAAACAGATGAGAGGGACAACTCCCATACTAGAGCATGTAACATCTGCCGACTGTGGCGCTCCAAGTGGTGGTTGTTGAACAGCTTAAGCATATGGGCAAACCTCAAGGCATTTTCAATGGCAGTGAGCAATCTTCATCCAGAAAAAGTGAAATATCTCTAAAACTACACCACCTAGAAACAAACTGATTGGAATACACATAGAAAACATGTTTATCAACAAGATTATATTAAATTGATATGGTTAGGGTTCTGGATTTCTATTAATTTGGAATAAAACTGACGTTTTTCACTACGCGTACGGCAAACTCAAGGCATTGTCAATGGTCGTGTGCAATCTTCCTACAGAAAAAGTGAAATATCTCTAAAACTACAACACCTAGAAACAAACTGATTGGAATACACATAGAAAACATGTTTACCAACAAGATTATATTAAATTGATATGGTTAGGGTTCTGGATTTCTATTAATTTGGAATAAAACTGACGTTTTTCACTACGCGTACGGCAAACTCAAGGCATTGTCAATGGTCGTGTGCAATCTTCCTCCAGAAAAAGTGAAATATCTCTAAAACTACACCAAATAGAAACAAGCCGCTTAGTACACATATAGAAAACATGTTTACCAAAAGGATTATATTAAATCGATAAGGTTAGGCTTCTGCATTTCTATTAATTTTGAATAAAAACAAATGTTTTGCACTACACGTATGGCAAACTCAAAGCTTGTTCAACACTAACCGCCAGGAACGCCACTGTAGCCTGTGTTACCGATTTTCGCGGGAGTTGTCTCTCTCATCTGTTTATATACACGCTCTCTGCTATAAGGTGATGGCTGGGGTATCAGGTGGTGGATGAAGGCTGGTATTATATTACATCATGTAGGAACTATGGTAGGTTCCATTCAAGTGTTTTCCAAAATGCCATGTTTATAGAAGCTTAAAAGCTTTAAAGGTTGGTCCTGCAGAGGGCTACTCAGGTATTAAGCTTTTAATAGGAGTCCATTTCAATGTACTCAATGTGGTTGTCACCTTTACTACAATTATTATCGACGATCCCGATCAAGGATGGCGTCCACCTGTTGGACACCCACTAACATGGATGCTGCCAAGATCGTGGGATTCTAACCCACAGGTTCGAACCCCGGTCGAACCAAACACATGACTTACAACTTTATACTTGTCGCTTCATAGCGAGGCGCGAGGCATTATTAGGATAGGGCAACGACCATAGTGTGACTAAGTGGGATGTCAGCTCAATGTGCTAGCAGTCTGGTCTCCCAGTGGGTCAGCACAATAAAGTGGCCATGAGTGCACACTTTCACAAGTGGAAACCGTCCTGATATAACTTTAGATGTTGGCAGGACATAACTCCCCAGCAACCAACCAATCGCCAACAGCATAGGCCCAACCAATGTCATATTCACCGCCATTTCACACCCTTTTCCCAGAATTTGTGCGATCACACAGACAAAGAAACATACACATTTGCTGTTGGTTGAGGATGTTGTTGCAGTGGTCTAGGTGGGGATTGAGGAGGTACAGGTGAGAGGTATGGCGGTGTGAGGGAGGGCAAAGTCAGATTTGTGGGTGGGGTGTGGGTGTGCGTGTGGGTGTGCGTGTAGGTGTGGCATAGCGTGTGGGTGTGGGTGTGGGTGTGGGTGTGGGTGTGGGTGTGGCTGTGGGTTTGGGTGTGGGTGTGCGTGTAGGTGTGGTATATGGGTGTGGGTGTGGGTGTGGGTGTGGGGTGTGGGTGTGGGTGTGGGTGTGCGTGTAGGTGTCGTATAGGTGTGTGTGTGTGTCTGTGGGTGTGGGTGTGACTGTGGTTGTGGGTGTATGGGTGCGATGTGTGTGTGGAAGTGTGTATGAAGGTGGGTGTGGGGGGTGGTGTAGTGTGGGTGCGGGGCGTGGATGTGGATGTGGGCGTGGATGTGGATGTGGGTGTGGTGTGGGTGTGGATGTGGTGTGGGTGGGGGCGTGGATGTGGGTGTGGGTGTGGGTGTGGGCCTGGGTGTGGATGTGCTCTGGATGTGGGTGTGGGTGTGGGTGTGGAAGCGTGTGTGTAGGGGGGACGGGGGATGAAGGGGAATGGTTTGCTCAATCTGCCTAGGCAGGCGTTAGTGATCGCCTTAAATATTGACTTTACAGTGGGGGGGGGGGGGGGGGGGGGAAATCCATACGTCAGCCTACCCCCTCAGAGAGAGAGAGAGGGAGGGAATGCATGGTGGGGTGGAGAGGGGCATAGTAGGGGAGAACGGTTGGGGGTGGGGTGTGGGGAGAATGGGGTGTGTGTGTGTCGAGCGTGGGGGAGTAGGCTTTGAAAGGCAAGTCACGGTCCGACTACTCTGAAACACGGCGTCGTCCGCCACAGTCGAACTATTCAACCGTGACTAAGCACTCTGTGGGGGGTCTCCGCTCCACCCCTGGCTGTCAGGTGAGATAATCAGAGCCCGGGCAGGTGCAAATCTGGCGGCTTCCACTCTGCCGCCCGCCACACAGCCCCCACCACCACATACACACACCTACACCACGCAGCCCGCCCAATTAACGTGCAATTTTGACACCTCCTGGAGATCGGGTGTGGTGGGGGTGGGTTGGGTGCCTCCCCCCCCCCGCCGGAAACCAGTTGTTGTTGCGATTGACTGAGTACCGGGATGAACTGGTTTGCGGAGGGATATGGAGGGAGGGAGAGTGGGGAGGTAGCAGGCGGGCAGAGGGATGGGAGCCAGGGGGGAGGATAAGGGAGGAGAGGGACGGGGTATTTATAGGTCAGCCCCCACCCACCCCCATCCCCTTTGTTTAATTAACGAGGTAAAGAGCAGTTCGTTGGGTAGCGCTTCCTCTCCGTGAACTATAAATATCCGAGGCCTAGGACTCGGTAAAACAACAATTATGTGTTAACTATAACCAGGTAAGTCTCACATAATGATTATATATATATATGGACATATCTAAATGGACATATATATATGGAGATATCTATATGGAGATATCCATATGGGGATATATATGGATAGCTATATGGGGATGTATATGGATATATATATGGACATAATTATATGGACATACCTATATGTATATGTATATGTATATATATATATACTCTAGTCTGCAGGGTAAATCCCTACAAAACAATGCCCGACCATTAAAATTGGCTTTGAAGTCCTGCTCTCTAACGCCTCGACCAGTTATTCCCACCGGACTGGATGGCAGGCTGGTTAGGGTTCCCGCTTCCCCCATGGAAAATCATGAGTTCAATCCCCGATGGAGTTAAAGCGGGCAGTTATAACACATTCATGCATATTGACACAGTGCTTGCCATGTGATGATGAATATGGTATGGTGAATTACGCATTATTTGTTCAATGCATGGCAGGACAAGTATGTTGTTCACTGAGCTACGTTCATTAGAATATACATTTTTTTCAGTGGCGAGGCACTGATCTTCCAGCCGTTTACATTACATTGTAAAAAGGTAGATGTTAGTAGATGATTAAGGGGGTTAGTCTGTTAGTGGGTTAGCCATAATAAGGTCAGTGTTCTGGGTTAATAATATAAGATGGTGGGTTGCTGCAAAGGCTGCGCTGCTGTTACAGTATAGCTCAGGTAAGTAATTGAGTGATGGGGGGAGGGGGACAAGACAAGGGTACATGATCCATGCTATGATGCTTGTTGAAGGGCCTGGCCACTGATATGCATTCAGACCAGTGAGAGAAGAAAATTAGCTCAGATGCAATAGCTGACTTCATTCTGTATGTTTTTTTAATCACATGTATACGCCCAAATTCAAAGTAGCAGGAAGATTTGAAATGGCCACATTTGTATGAAATGACAGAAAAGAATTATCTCGGATGCAATTTTAATGAGAATAAATTTGTGTCAAATAAGGTAAACAGTTAACTAACTCATAGCTGTAATTGTAGCGTGCTGTATTAACCGAAAGTAATGTGACGAATATGAGGAGCCGGATACATTATAGACTAAATTTAAAACCGTCAAATTCTGCAAATTTGACATTTCTTTTTCTGTGCCTTCTTATGTCACTCATACCATTCCCTCACACAATTTGACCAATTTAAAATTAAATTGATCCTTTTACAAACAATAATAACCCATTGATTGTTCTCAGTAATGTCAGTGGTATTTCAAGGGGGGGAATTGTGTGAATACACTCTGTTTGTTTACTTTGTAGGGATAAATGCAAAGGTCATGTGACCGGATGTGTAGCAGAACAATGCACAACTACCGGAAGTGCACCAGGTCTCGCGCCATCATTGTCAGTCCAGACAGGTGGTGGTGTGTGATCCAATGCGACACTAAAATAACAAAGTCACCGTGGTTATTCAGGAAAAACTGTAGGCATAGATACACTGGACGCAGTGGCCTAATCGGCAGAGTGCAGAGTTGCCTTGCTGAAGGTTGGGAGTTCGGGTCCCAGCCGATTCAACTCAATGACATATAGCATTGATATTTATCGCTACCTATCCTGGAGTTTAGTATTAATAGGAGAGGGCAAGGACTGGTTTGGACAGTGTATGGATAATGTGACTGAGTGCGATATCAGGTCATGGTGCTGGGGGTATGGTGTACCAGTGGGGCAGCACTATACAAGTCGTCATGAGTGCGCACTGTCACAAGCCGGGAACCGGCCTGATATGACATTAGATGTAAACAAAAACAAAGATATACTGATCCAACGCGAAAATAAAACAAGCAAAGTCACCCTGCTCCTTCACGCACAACTGTATGCGTACATACACAAGACGCAGTGGCTTAATCGGTAGCGTGCAAGATTCCCCTGCTAAAGATTGGGAGTTCCAATCACAGCCGATTCAAATCGATGACTTATATAACTGATACTTGTCGATACCTACACTGGTGCTTTGCATTAATAGGATAGGGCAAGGACTGGGTTGGACAGTGTCTGGATAATGTGACTGTATGGGATATCGGTTTCTGGGGCCAGTGGTCTGGTCTCCCAGTGGGACAGCACTATAAAAGTTGCCATGATTGTGCACTGCCACAAGGTGGTACTCATCCTGATATGACCTTAGATGTTGCTAGGATATAATATAACAAACAACAACGGCAAATAACGTTCGGATATAATATATAGATATTTAGTGTTCATATGTGTACATTTTATACACGGACAGAAAACAGGGTACTGAAGAGAAGTGACAACACAAATACTAAACATATGGCGTATAAAAGGTTATACGAATATAGGAAGCGGAAAATACGCTATGGTGTGTTAATATGCATTGTTGAATCCGTGACTTTCTTGATAGTTGTTATTATTGGGTTCAACGTGATGTGGGCCTGTTCTCCGGCCCGTGCTGCTGCCTTGACCAATATATACTGTGGGTGTGCGCGTGACTCGCCCCACTCGCATAATTTTTCCGAGCCACTGGTCTGATATATATATGTGTGTGTATATATATATATATATATATATATATATGTAACGAAGGAGGCTAGAAGTCGAATGCAATGTAATACATAAGGGCGACATCATTTATATATATATATATAAGTTGCCAACCCATTTACCGGTTCGTGTCTCATTTTTATTTGTATCCTAGACCAATAAACATATTCTCTGGCAATGTCCTTCGCCCTACCGAAAAATACTAAAATACAAAGTGGTATTATAATGGAAATGTTCCTGCCACTGACCACGTTAGCGTTATGTATTTAGTGAGGAAAGTCATCACGCTGGCACCAACGGTTAGTTTGGTATGGACAACATCTCTAGGGCTGCAATAATTCACCGGGACTTTTGACAGGACGTCCTCAGATCAACTTGTATAGTGGTGTCCCAGTAGTGAAGCACCATGAACCAATATCCCCCTCAGTCACATTCCCTTAAAACTCAGCAAACCAGTCCTTGTGTTATATTACTGTTGGTAGACCAAGGGATCTTGGGTTCGAACCCTGGTCTAGTCAAACCAATGTCTTAACAATTGATACATGTCGCTTCCTAGCCAGACTTTTGGCATTATTAGGATAGGGCAAGGACTGGTTGGCTCAGTGTCAGGATAATGTGACTGAGTGGGATATCAGGTCATGGTGCTGGTGGCCTGGTCTCCCAGTGTGGCAGCACTATCAACTCTTCAGGAGTGCGCATTGTCACAAGTCGCTACCCGTATTGATATTACCTTAAGTGTTGCTAGGACCTAAAACAACAACCAAACCACACCAAAGCCTTGTCTGGCATTTTACATTTTCTATCAAATTTGCTGAGTCATTGCTTTTACACAACAAAACGTTATTTCTCACACAGGAACCGAGCCAACGCACGTAGGGATACAACCATCCCATCCCGTAGAAATGGAACACAGTAAGCGTAGCGTACTCTATGTCTGTCCCTTAATGCAACCTCCGTTGCATTATGGACAGACCTCATTGCGGCAGCTAACATCAGCAAATGTAATCACCCACACGACCACCATATACTGATTCTTCATCCAGGAACATCAGGGTCACGTGACGCCCGGGACACCAATCGCAGTGAGCAACTGGTGGAATGTTGAACACAATCATATCCTTAAGGCTACATTCCTTACACGCGGCATGCAAATGCGAATGCGAATGCGGCAACAAATGGAAACGCCTTTAAGTCAATGGGGGTGAGTCCTTACACGCGGCATGCATATGCGAATGCGAACTGAATCGGTCCATGTAGCTATCGGTGCGGCATGTGAATGCGAATGCTGCTGCGTTTGCCATAGAGAACAGTGGTGAGGAAACCTGACACTGTGTGTGCGTGTGGGTGTGGGTGTGAGTGAAAGGACCCATCCCGTACGCATGCCGCATGCAGTATGCCGCATGCCGCGTGCCGCATGCCGCATGCCGCATGCCGCATACCGCGCGTAAGGAATCCTAGCTTTAGACTTTGATGGGGTTATCGTACGAAGTCTTCTGTTGGATTATAAGAGTTATATGCCATTGTTAAGCTACGGGCATGTAAGTGGTTAGGAATCAGTGAGAACTCTCTTGTATATAACATGGAGATCTCCCCTCTGTTCTTCCACTTCTCTGAAATCATTAATACATTACATGACACATTGCTTCATTCCATTCCTTTCATTCCATCGATACCTTGCACACATAAGCCCCCAACCCCACCCTCACACACCCACTCCTACCCACACACTCACGCTCGCACACCATCAGACACAGCCACCTACACACCCCCACACCACACCGGCACACCTACACACCTACACCAACAACACACTCACACACCCATTCCCTATCGGCACCCCACCCTAACACCCAGGCCCGCACCGCCATCACTCCCAGGCCCCCACCCTGACATCCACCGACTACCAACCCCACACTTCCATCAACATCCACAAACCACCCACCCACATAGCCACCTAAACCCACACACCCATTCACCACCACCACATCCACATTCCCCCACCCCATACCACCACACACACAGTTCCCCGCCCCCACCCACACAACAGCACACACCCACAATCAGACAACACCCATCCACACCCATCCACACCCCCACACCCCACACCTACATACCCGTCCACACACCCCCACACCCACACCTCCACCCACACTCCCACCCTCCGGTCCCAGAAGTACGAGACGCCGGCAGACACTGACAATTACCACCGCCAGGAGGCGCCACTGGGACGCGCTCAGAAAGTGATATTCCACGCAGCGCCCCCATTTCTTAATGTCAACTGTGCTGGTTAAATGTCGCCTGCGTCGGTTGAATGACGTCTGCTGAGAAAAATACTTGCCAAGATCGTTGATTATTGATTGATAAAATAAAAGATATGCGTAGCTCGTTCTCAGAAGGAGGGTAATTTGTTATGAGAGTCAGGACGTTTGTTGGTAGAGTTTCCTGGTAATTAGGTACTGACATAATATATATATATATATGTATATATTTATATTATACTAGGAACATCTAAAGTCATATCAGGATGGGTATTGAGTTGTGACAGTGCACACTCATTGCAACTTTATAATGCTGCCCCAACTGGGAGACCAGGCTGCCAGCACTATGACCTGATATCCCACTCAATCACATTATCCTGATACTGAGGCAAGTAGTTCTTGCCCTATCCTAACTATGCTGCGTGCCCAGCTAGGAAGCGACAAGTATCAATTTCTAAGTCATCGGTTTGACTCGACCAGGGTTCGAAGACACAAACCCCAAAACAGGACAGGGACGCTCAACTCATTCAGCCATCCGGTCTCAAAATAATGTACCTCATTTGGAACATAAATCATAGTGCCAGCGGTTCGGTATGTCAGTGGGACAACACTAAAAGGTCGCCCTGAGTGTGCAATGTGACAAGTCAGTTACCACCCTTATATGAGTGACATGACCAGTTATGTTGCTAATGACCTGAAACTCCACAAACATTGCCATGCTTTTCGACATTTTAATTCAGAATTGCCCAACAAATTCTACAAACATAAATTAACCTGTTGACAATAGAACTTGAGAGGAACAGCGTAGCCATTAATGGTTGTCTTCCCTCTACCCTGTCTAAAGAAATAACATGCACAATACTAAAGCATGGGCTTTGGGGGCTGATATAGAAATAAACTAAAGCCTGCGGATTTTAGCAAAGGATTAAATGAGATCAGAACATGTTCATTGATACCACACATTTAGTGGTTTGAATTTTAAATATTTGGTCAATACTCATTGGGTCTATATGGTCCAGGGTAACACTCACTACATAATTTGTTGGTATAGTTTGCTGTATCTGTATTTTCAGTTAATATGACCGATTTTATGCTGTGTTTAAGACACCTCTATGACAGGATACCATGTATTCGATGAAGTGGGATATGTGTACAACGTCTGGGAGCCACTTTATACAATAAGCAGCCAGTTCCTTACATATCGGCTTAATGCCAGTCAATATTCCAAATTAGCGATGAGTTGGAAAGATTGTATGTGTATGTTTATTCAGATGTCACTCACAAATAATTTTTGTTGTTGTTGTTTTTTTGTCCATTAATTGTTTAATCAGGGGAAATTTCAGTCATAGGCGACTGGTCTTCCTCATTCCACTGCTGGTCAATAGAAAGCCCAAGCCTACACTTTTACCGACCCAAGGGATTTTTAACCTCCCACACCACATAGACATGGTATGAGAGCAACCAGCCTTTGATGACGCTGTAAATTATACACAGCGGTGGAAATCCAAATTGGCAGAGCTGGGGGGCACAGGGAATCGAACCGCTGACCCTCAGATTAGGAGTCTGACCTACAAAAAAGTCAGACACTCTAACCACTCCGCCACAGAGAACACCAGTTAACCTTACCACCTTACAACTAGACCATCCTTGTTTGATAAACAGCTGGGTTGTATCATTCAGGACCACCTGAATAACCTGCAAACCCAGATGTCACCCAACAGCTGTATTTTCTCAAAATATGCACCTCACCCAGAGCTTCCATAATTTGATCTCAGTCCAAGTAAGTCTCAACCAGGCTACCCAATTTTACCAAGTGGCACCAAAGTCACGTGACTCTGCGTGAAGGCTGCTATTTGGGGGAGCACTATAAGGTGAATTGATCACAACAATTATCCAGTAATCATAGATAGGTCGAATTTAAGTATATACTACGGCATGCATTATCTGACACTAATTAAGCATATACTATAAATGAACATGGAGTTAATAAGCAAACTACAGCGATTCAGGTATTACTGAGACATCCAAGTGCATCTGACACTAATTAAGCATATATTATGAATGAGCATCGAATTAATAAGCATAATGCAGTGTTTCAGATATTACTGAGACATCCAAGTCCATCTCCACTTTCCCTTGTCCGAAATAATTAAATCTACAAGCTAAAAGAAACAATATAACCATAATTGTAGTCTTTATTTATACCACTTACACTGAATATTCATGCAATTCTCTGGACAAATAATCTATTTGATTATCGTTGTATCAACCGGTATATCTTTACATTTTACCAAATGATTTTTTGTTAAAGAAACCAAAAACTACTATAATTATCCCGTAGTTTAATGTATCAAACAAAGTATTACACAATAACACTGAAGTAGTATTATTATCCAATGAGATAGGAACTAAGAGGTAACTAGGACCTGAAACATTAACAAGTAACGACGGAAACTTGATGGTATCTATATAGTAATGCGGGCCCCTTCCTACTCTACCCCCTCCCTCCTCCACCCCTCAGTCTCTCCCCCTTTCTCCGTCTGGGACTATAGAAGGGATAACACAAAAAAACGTCGTGGCGCCGTGACGCTCCGTTTACCGCCGCGCCCTCTGGTGCCATTTTATAGCACGTCGGCTGAGCGGGCAAACACAGACGGACAGAGGCGGTAGCTACACTGGCGCGCGCACGAAGCAGTGCGGTGAACCAACAGAGCGTCCCGTAGCGGGGTAGTCAATGTTTCCCCTGTTTCCGGAAAAGTGTCGTAAATCGTCGCACGCGATGGCCTACCAAACAAGATACCCACAGCCACACTGATAGTCATACAGGCACCACCACCCACCAGCAGGACATGTACCTTCGTTCACATCAAGCGCGCATTTGCAGTTTAGTTACAGTTGTAAAGTCCGATGGTTTTGAGTTACTGTAATTTTCGGAGATACACATGTAATTATATTTTAATGACCGTTATAATCTACCTTGCTTTAGTTTCAAGTAAATGTTATCTGAAATGGTTAACATTTCAGATATTTGAAGTGCAAACATGGAAAATTAGTTTTGGCAAGCACGCCAAAACTCTGACACCATAGGCTTCTACAGTAACATATTCTATTACATTGTTGCAGTATTCGCTTCTATGTGGAAACAAAATTAATGTTCAATACGTGTATCACTATCTATATTAGATATAGATAATCATATCTAGATAATTGTTTTGGTTTTGAAAAGTTGATGTTTTGATCGGACTCTGCAACGTTAATTGTACATTTGCTACAGGGTCTGCGCTGTGAGTGGGAAGCCAACGGCCCTGAATAGCAGCTGAATAGGGGGAAGGTACAAGGGTAGAACTAATGGAAGGGGGTGGAGCGCGCAGCCGGTGTCGCGAAGAGGGTGACTGTTTGTTTGTTTGTTTTTGTTTTACGTCCTAGCAACATCTAAGGTCATATCAGGACGGGTACCGACTTGTGACAGTGCGCACTCCTGATGACTTTATAGTGCTGCCCCACTGGAAGACCAGGCTGCCATCACCATGACCTGATATCCCACTCAGTCACATTATCCTGACACTGAGCCAACCAGTCCTTGTCCTGTCCTAATAATGCCGAACTGAACTCCCTGAAGAAGGGAGTTTCGCGGGGAGGGGTTGATGTGTGTGTGGGGGGAGGGGGGGGGGGAGTGCGCACCCAGTCGGTGTGGCGAAAAGGGTGATAGGGCGGGGGTGGGTGGGAGGGAGGGAGGGAGGGTGTGCGCGCAGGAGGGAGAAGGGGGAATGCGGAGGATTGTTGGTTGTGTGTGTTGTTGTTTTACGTCCTAGTGACATCTAAGGTGGCATCAGGACGGGACGGGTACCGACTTATGACAGTGTGCACCCATGGTGACTTCATAGTGTTGCCCCTCTGGGACACCAGGCCACTGGCAGCATGGGGGGGGGGGGGGGGGGGGGGGCTATGTTTGCTTTGCAGGCTGTTTGGCCGGGCAAATAGCGCTTACAGACGTAATGTGAATTCGTTAGTAAGTCGAATCATGTCGCGTCGCATCGCGTCGCGCACTGCGTCGGGGTAGAGCGAGCCGGTATGCCGAGAGCCGATACTAAACGCGCGCCATTCAGGGGGTGTTCAGTCCAGTTAAGACAACTCGCGGCGGCGCGGGGGTGTTGGGGGAGGCCGGGAGATGGTGGGTGAGGGACGGGGGTGTGGGAGGGCAGGTGGTGTCGGTGCAGCCAGGTATTGACAACGGCCGGCCTAAGACCACATCCGCCCACTAAATGCGGACGCGCCGGTCTGTGGAGAGGGGTTCATTCCAGACACGCACACCCATTCGCGGACAAAGGCTCACGCTTGACGGGTGTGTTGTACGCCCAATATATATTCAGTAAAACCTCTGTAAATCGACCGATCTTGGCACTGACTTTAAGTGGTCTATTTAGGGAGATGGTCGATTTAGCGAGTCAGAATATGGTTACAATGGTACTGTTGGGACCCAAATAAAACGATTCGATGTAGAGGAGTGTTCGGTCTGTGGCTGTGGTCGGTTAGAGAGGTGTTACTCTCTCTCTCTATATATATAGCATATATATAGATATATAATTGAGCGCACATGACATATATAAATGGGTGTGTATGTATGATATGTAGAGTTCAGCCGCAAACCCAAGTAAATGCCAATCCAAAAATATACATATAATGTCTAATCTGCATATATGTGTATATATAATACCTCTTACGTAGTGGTTGAGACAAACGAATAATACAAGTAACATAGAGACACGTAATGTGGTATGAGTTAGGGGGGAAAGACCCCTAGTCCTTTGTTTAAAAAGAATTCCTCCAAGCTAGTAGAGGAGAGGCCTTGCGCAGGAGGCGGAGAGGAGCATGCTGGTACCCCCCCACACCCCCCCACCACGTGTCGGGGGGAAGTGTGGTGCCACCCACTCCAGGTATTATTAGATGCGATAACGGGCTATTCACTATCCACTAACTCTTATGTAGTAGTTGAGACAAACAAATATATACAAGTAAGATAGAGACAGGTAATGCGGTATGAGTTAGGGGGGAAAAGACCCAAACCAAAAACCCCCATCTCGAAAATAATAATAATAACCTAGACAGGAGAGCCCATCGCCGCTAGGAGGTCGGCGACCCGTAGATCATCGGTGATGCGTTCCCTGAGGGGAAGGCGCAGATAGAGGTAGACACAGTCACTCGCCCAGTCGCCTATGGTTTTGATCTCTTGCATCGAGCTGCCAGCCAGTAGTAGAGAGGTGGCTCCCCCTCTCCTGAGCGAGTGGCTCGAGAAGACTGTGGGATCAAGGACCGAGCGGTGGCAGAGTCTCCTAAGTACCGAGGAGTAGTGAGGGTACTCCATGGGTGATGAGCCTGAGGGATTGGTCCACTGAGTGAGCCAGGAGCTGGGTGAAGTGGACCTCCACCGCCCTGACTGCGCACAAAAGAGGATGGGAGACCCTGGCAATCAGGATGTCAAGTGTTCTCTCCGCAAACTGTATTGTCTTTGACTTCCTGACCCACAGGGATATGCCCTAGGGTGGAAGGTGAAATCCTCCCAAAGGAGTGGGGCATCCGAGCATGCTATGTGTGCTTTCGTGAGTAGGCCCCTAAAGGAAGTCAGGATTACTGCCTTAAATGAAGTGTGGCCAGGAGAGTGTGAGAGGGGGGGCCACCAGGGGGGCCAACATGGAAGCTATCTGGCCTGGCAGGACGGGGGCCGATTGGCGTGGGGAAGCGCCTAACAACCTGTGTGCCCCCGCCAGGCAATGGCGGATGTTGAAATTGTCATAATCAATTGATGGACCCCCCGTGGCCTTGAGGAGTAGGGTAAGTGAGCTGAGATATCAGCAGATGGAAGCATAGCGCATCAATTTTCCTATCCAGGTGGTGTATAGGCAGACTTGCCAAGAACTGCAGGGGGAAGGGGAACAACCATTGTGTTCACATAATGTCATGTATTTACTGAAACTCGAGCTGGCACAGAGTTTAGCTGAGGGGGCCAAGTGCTGGCCTATTAGCTTATCACAATCCTTCTCAAGGGAGCGGGTATCTATAAAGAAGTTGTCATTGGAATATATGGCCGCAACACATGTGGTCCGGGGTGATAGCGTCGGCCAGACGTGCCTTTGCATCATGCTCATTTAAACGGGAGAGGCTATCACACACCATATTGTCACCGCTCTTAATGTAAAGCAAGCTAATAACAAAGTTAAATTGTACTGCTAACCAGAACAACCAATTCATTATCTGCGTGTTCTTCGATCTACCCAAATTCAGAGCGTGCATTACCGTGGTGTTGTCGGTTACCATTATCCTGTTAGGGTCCGCCCACCGATGCGCCCAACGGTTCACGGCACAGAGGATAGGCCAGAACTCAAGCATGGTGATGTGCACTAATTCGCCAGTGTTATCAAAACAGCCATCAAAAAGGCTGTTCCTCGTGGTGGCCCTGGTGCGGGACGTCGCCCAGAGCCTGGCTGCAACCCCCCCCCCCCCCGAGCCCCCCACCAGCCAGTCTCCCGCATGAAAGGTTGCAAAGCTGAAACGGCTAGAATCAGTGTATGTACAGAGAGCCTGGGAGTGGTGTGGGGAGATGTTTGCAAAACCATTGAAGGTGGTGGCAAATTTTAGCCACCAGCGGACGGCCGCCTTCAACTCCTGGTTTAAGCGGATTTTGTAGTGAGCGCGCTTAACTGCGCCAGGTGAATGTGCGGCCACATCTAACAACTTTGGTGCAGTGCAACACTAATCCCGCCATGCTTTCGATTTCGCTGTGGTTCGCACACTTCCTGTTGTAAAGGATGTGTATACAAGATAAAAGCTTCACTACTTTGTCTTCAGGAGGGCTCAGATTAATTTTTTCCGAATTAATCATGATCCCAAGAAATCAACATAGTGTGCTCGGCGACGCTAGCTTTTTGAAACTGATAAAGAAACCCCACAGACGGAGGACTGCCACCAGGTCTGACTGGGCTATGACACCTTCGTCGAAGGTGCTAGTTGGGGAAGAGAAATCATTGAGATAGTTAGTCACTACCTATGCCCCCTAGGTACCATGCAGCCCCCCACAAAATGCGATAATTTTGAAAATACAAAAGGGCTTGAACTGAGCCCCATGCACAGTATGTTACGCCTGAGAAAAGTAGTAACCCCTTCCTCAAATTCGCAAGGTAAGCCCTGATGGAGGGCGCTAGAGGGGTGGATGGTAACGGCCCTGTAGGTGTCAGAGATGTCTAGGACCGACATGAACTCACCTGGGAGCATGTCATCCATTACATCATCTATGTTTTCATATGCAGATTCTGTGGTGCATTGGTCAGTGTGGAGGTTGACTCAGGTATCTTTTGGGGAGCTACAATCAATTATAGTCCTGGGTGCAGATCTTGGGTGTCACCCGGACGGTTAATATACCCCTATCAATCTCGTGCTGCAGCTTTTCTGACATCGCGGCATGGGTGAACTCGCCTGTGCTTGACCGGTAGTTGCACCTGCTGTAGGCGGAGTCATAGCTGTCATTTATCACATGAAAACCAAATATGATCCCGCAAAAAAGCGGCAGGGGAGGAGCTGAGCGATTACATCACCCATGAGGTGGGAACAGCTACAAGTGCATTTGCACGGTCATAGAATACCATGAATTTTATGGTTCACCCCCCCCCCCATGTCTTTTGCTACAACATTATAGAGGCAGCTGGCCTCATTGTTATGAACGAACGAGAGCCAAGGTTCGTCCTCTCCTTTACCGTTGTTATGAAATGTGCCAGCTGGCAGACCAGTCGGCCCACTATTTTCTTCCACTACTACTGTCTCGCGGTGGGGAATGGGATAGGAACCTGCCTCAATGTTACCATCAACCCAAGTATCTCTGCCCCGGTCACCGCTTACATGTATTGTGAATATCACCATCAATCCCGATGACACCAGTTGTGCTATGGTCATAATGAGATTTATTACCGACAATGTGAGAACAATAAACAATGGGTTGAACACTTGGAATATCAGGGCAGGCAGTGCTGAAATCAACATCAGCGCAAATACCGGGTTCATTGTGACTAGCAACGTTAATAGTGCCAGCCTCAATATTCACAACAATATCGACAGACTCAATGTTATCATCAATGGTCTTGACCGAACAAGCAATATTACAATTAACAGCATCATCAACAGAATTGAGATTATCAGAATTAGCATCAGTGGCATTGAGAGAGTGAGCAGCATTGACAATTTTGAAGTCATCAAGTACATGAACTGTGTCAATATTCCCCCCATCGTGATGTGCAATAACCTCGCTGCAGTCACTGGCACATACATCAGCCATATCACGGGCGGCAACCTTTTTATCGCCCAGCTTTTTAATGTCATAGTTTGTGTATTCCCTCGTCGCTGGGAGCGCCCTCAGCATAACCGCCATCACCGATTCCATGTAATGGCCTTCCCAGAGCCCGACCAATTCGCCCCCTCTAGGCCCTGGTTCTTGTAGTCCGGGCCCTGGTGAGCCGGGTCCCAGCAGTGCCTGCAGTTATGGTGATCCTCACAGCTGGAACCTTTGTTGCAGCCGGCCTCACTATTTGAGGTGTCACACGGGCCTTTGCTCCTGCCTCCATGCCTGCGTCTGGCTGGGTGGCTGCCGGACCTGGCCGTGGTGTGCTGGGATCCTTTCTCAGCTTTGAAGTATTCCATGGACACGTCCATGTTACTCCCCACAAAGCCACGCATCTCCTTATTGACTGCTATGTGCATGATGTCCTTGTTGTAGCCTTGATAAGCCTTGTTCGGATAGGAATCTGCCGAAGCCTTCATGATCATGTAGCCCACATGTTTCCTGACCCCATCCTTATCCGATGCCGATATAGATTTGGACGCCACTGCCCACTTCAGATTAGCTAGTACAATGTCATCTTTTGCATCCCTGTCCGAGAAATTCTTAAGGCTGTACTTATGGTGGAGTCACCTCTCGTGACTGGAACTCCTCGACCTGATGTTGCTGCTGCTGCATGACTGGCAGCAGTGGTGGTTATGGGAGGATTTTTTCTTTCTTTGGCAGGAGAGGTGCTTGGAGTCCAGCGCTGTCCAGGCTTCCACCGCATCATCCTCCAAGCATTCCGACTTGCCTGCTTCGGAGCCATCCTCAGAGGCGACGTTCAGGCTGTGGTGGCACACCCCACTCTTCTCACGGCTGTAGCAGAGACAGTGTGAGTGCCTCGCTCCTCTCCTGGCCATGGTGGCCCGATCTGCTCTTGTCCCAGTCCGGAGAGGCTCAAGGCCTCCAACTCTGCCTTTATCTCCTCCAGCTGGTTCTGGAGGACGTGCTCCCGTTTGCATGCGATGGGAACCACCATCTTCCTGAGGAGCTCTGTCACTGCCCCGCTGATGTCAGGCTTCTCCTCCTGGAACTGCTCCTCCGTGAACCGGTCCAGGCTTAAAGATGCCTCCTGACCAGCACTGGCCATGCTCTGATCCCTGTCCTCGCTTGAGGCACGGGTCTGGCACTCGTTAAGCATGAGACGGACATGACGGACATGGCTGTGCTTGCAATCGTCTCCCAGTGGGCCGGTGTGGGACTCAAAATATATGTTACAACTTCAGCAACGTTTAGCCAGTGAATACATAATTTCCACTGAAATTCCCCACCCACCCACCCACTCCTGATATAACCTTAGATGGTGCCAGGACGAAAAGCTCCAACAAATAAACAAAACAAGCCCACCCAGAGGGGTGGACACAGTTGTTCCGGCCCACTCAACAACCTTCTCATTATCTATTCACTGGTTATGGTGGGCTAATCGGTGGAGCGTGTGTCTTGCGTGTGGAAGGTCGGGAGTTCGATTCCAGGTCGAGTCACACCAATGACTTTAAAATTGATACTTGTTGCTTCCTAGCCTGGCACATGGCATTAATATGATATGAGAAGGACTGGTTAGCTCAATGCCAGGATAATATGTCTGAGTGAGATATCAGGTCATGGTGCTTGTGGCGTGATTTCCCAGTGAGGCAACACAATAAAGTAACCATGAGTGTGCACTGTTACAAGTCGGTGCCTGTCCTGATATGACCTTAGATGTTGCCAGGACGTAAAACTCAAATAAACAAACTTGATCCATTCCGTTCACACTCTACTGATGCTCAAGTCCATTGATAGATATGATGTATAACTAACTAAGAACCTTTCCCATGCTAAGACTTTCACATCACGATAAAAAGAGACTACATTCCAAGTCACACTTCTTTGCCTGCATCTCCATGAATTACATGGTCTATGAAATATGCACTGCCTGGAATAAGGCTAGTGCAGAAAACACTCTGAGCAGTGTCTTCTACAAGTTATGTCTGATCCCCCCCCACCCCCACACCCTCTTTCAAGTCGTATAAAATCCACAATTCATATACTGACTACTCTCTGGGGTGTTGTCCTTTTTTTTCTTCATTCTACGCACCACTACCATCTTGCGCCTGGTGAGAACTGGACGTGAGGTTTATTCGATCTTCGCGCTGTAAATTACTCCTTTCCACCCGAGTCGATGGCAGCGTCTCCTAATGGTTTGTTGACACTGAGAACCAACTTTGAGAAGAGTGAAATATATCCTTGTTACTGTCAGAACACGCTAAGAACAGTGACATGCGCATCAGAGTTAAGATAGTTGAGGAAATTATTTAACAGCACATTCCTAGACACAAATGATGGCTGCATCGTAGTGTACGTTGGTTTAAACTTCGGTTAGTGTTACATTCCAATGCCACTATTTTTTATATGGACCAGACGGGATGGCCGAATGAGTTGAGCTCCCGTCTTCCGTTTTTGTAGCTCGTAGGATTCGAACCCACGGGTTCGAACCTTGGTCGGGTCACACCTATGACTTAAACATTGATACTTCTAGCTTCCTAACCAGGTGTTCGGAATTATTAGGATAGGGAAAGGACTGGTTGTTGGATCAGTGTTAGGATACTGTGACTGAGTGGGAAATCAGGTCATGGTGCTGGTGGCCTCGTCTCCCAGCGGGGAAGCACTATGAAGTCCCAATGAGTGTGCACTGTCACAGGTCGGTATCCGTCCTGATATGACCTTATATCTTGCTAGGATGTAAGACAATCAACACATTTCAATCAGTCACAAAAGCCTCATACTGAGAAAAGCAGCCATAGCGCTGTCCTAGTAAGGAACATCAAGAACTTGGCGGGGGATTCAGCGATTTTATTAATATTTATTTGGTCATAGAACATGATATATATCACTGTCCTGGTCTCCCCATCTCACATCCCTATAAAGTCACCATAAGTGTGTAGTGCCAGAAGTCGGTTGTAGTACTCATATGATGTTGCTATGATATCAAACTTAAATAAACAAAGAAACGCTGTCACGTAGTAACTTGCATCTTGCCAGTATGTATTGGCCACCAGCTCAATATAATATTATGTCTCTTCGCTTAACTCGCTCAGAGTTCGATGCACAGCCTCATCCACACAGTCCTCAGGCCAGGAGTTAACGAATCCATTATAATTCGGCTTAAAGTTGTCCTTGTTTTATAGCTTCAAGTAGGCAGTTGAATCCAATCGGATTAACATAGGAGAGCTAAAACTCCCCCAGTGTCTTAATTCTTCCAACACCCTTAAAGCGTGTTTGATATTTTATTATCGATTGCTACCGGCATTAGTGATTCAATGTATAAGCCGTCGAATTATGATTTTTGTTAACATCTTAAACCCAGCCTGAGAGTAACTATGTATATAAGGATATTGCTGTTTACGTAAATGTAAAGCTTGTGGATCCAATTTGACGATGCCATGCGTGCATGTGGTATATTGAACATATTAAATGGCTTTACCCAGCGAAATGCAAAAGTTTGTTTTATTTAATGACACTTCTAGAGCACATTGATTGTTATCATTGGCTATTGTTTGTCAAACATATGGTCATTCTGACATATATTCTTTGGAGGAAACCCGCTGCTGCAACACGATAGCTACTCTTTCTGATAAGCAGCAAGAGGTATTTTATATGCCATTTCCCACAGTCAGGACTGCACATACCACATCCTTTGATGAACCAGTTGTGGACGAGTGGTTCGTATGGAAAATAACCCAAACTGTAAATGTATCCAGTGAACAGGATTGATCGGATGCCCCACACCTTCACAGGTGAACACTCTACTGCCTGAGCTACTTCCCGCTCCCTCACCGAAATGCAGACAGGTTCTCCTAGAATATATGTGATGCATACTGATTTATATAAGTGTCACACAAGGGGCCACATAGAGAGGTAGGTGGTGATAGGGTGATTGAACCAGGTGACCTATGTTGTGTAATTTGTGTGTCGTCCTAGCAACATCTAAGGTCATATCAGGATGCGTACCGACTTGTGACAGTACACACTCATGGCAACTTTATAGTGCTGCCCCACTGGAAGACCAGGCTGCCAGCACCATGACCTTATACCCCTCTCAGTCACATTATCCTGACACTGAGCCAACCAGTCATTGCCCTATCCTAATAATGCCGAGAGCCAGGCTAGGAAGCAACAGGTATCAATTTTTAAGTCATTGGTTTGACTCGACCAGGGTTCGAACCCACGACCCCACGATCTACCAACGCGGGAGACTCATTCGGCCATCCCGTCTGGGCCCTATGTTGTGTAATGCTTAGCACTCTAGGCCTGGAATGGCAAGAGTTATGGGTTCGAATCCTGCTCTATGCGCAATATTTCCATTTTCATCACGCAGAGGACAGATGTAACGAACGGAAAGTTCAATGCTTGTAATCGTCCTGCATTATAATACTCCAAACTGCACCAGTGTCGCAACCGTCCCAGTATGACCTTACACGTTCCCAGGACGTAAAACAACAAGACAACATCACTGTCGCCACCATAGTGTACCGAACTCACTACCCGTGACCTAAACCGGAATTGAACTCCCGAACTACCGTACGGGAGGCCTGCGCTCTACCGTTTCGGCCACCGCGCCCGGTTCATTTTGCTATAAAGAATGGTACCGAATAGGAATATCGATGGGCATCGATTGAAATTCCCCTTGCTTAGTCAATAAACGTTATAAGCACAAAAGGAACTATTTACAAATAACAAAATATAAAAGGTGGCAGATGCAACAATAGAGGCGGTCAGCGTCTAACGATGTGGGGCAAAAGGACATGATCCAAAACCATGCATCAATCGTGTGGAATCAAAGGTGGACTTTGAGTCGAGATCAAAGCACATTCACGACACACAGGCAGTTCCTCTAGCCAGACCCGCCAATTGATGTTTGTTGTTGTTTTATGACCTAGCAACATCTGAGGTCATATCAGGACGGGTACCGACTTGTGACAGTGCGCAGTCATGCTAACTTTATAGTGCTGCTCCACGGGAAGACTAGGCCGCCAGCACCATGACCTGATAACCCACTCAGTCACATTATCCTGACACTGAGCTAACCTCTCCTTGCCCTATCCTAATAATGCCGATCGCCTGGCTAGGAAGAGACAAGTATCAATTTTTAAGTCACGGTTTGACTCGACCAGGGTTCAAACCCACGATCCCACGGCCCCGCCAATTGAACTCTGCCATTATTATTACGATGTGCAGAACACAAGCACAGACAACACATTGCAGCGAATGCCTCCCAGTGCGCAGGCACGGCACGTACTTCCGGCACGAAGTTGCGAGTAAAACACGAATCTAGGAAAGTTTGACTGACCCCCACAAGCTCTGGGGCATGTCACCTTATGAGGACCGCCCGGTGAACTTTAACATTAGACCCACAGCATGGGATACAGGCGTGCTGTGTCTGTCAGACCCAGCCAGCCACGTGCAGGGGTCAGGGATGTGCTTCCTACAAGAGTGTGCTGAGCAGAGTTGATTATTGGAGTTTGTATTTCCTAGCAACATCTAAGGTCATATCAGGACGGGTACCGAATTGTGATAGTGTGCACTCGTCAACAATCCGTGCGAGAGAGGCAGATAGTTGGGATGAGCGTGGTCACAGGACATCGCCCACCGATACAGTAGCATAGGTTAGAGCAGTGGAGCAGTTACCCAAAGCGCTCAGAGCCTGGATAACAAGCAGTAGCTAGTTCAATCTTAGCAGATAGCGCCTGGTTGGCAAATAGAAACATCATTGCGCCTACGGCACACAGGACGAGGAGGCATGAGTGGGATAACATGTCTTTATTCCGGGCGGCCCCCGGGGGCATTACATGAATGGTTTTACTGTGTTGCAGCCATCTGAGAGCTGCAGGGAATCAGGGTCATGTGGTGATCAGAGTGGGGGATCAGAATGGCATGAATGAGGTGGGACAGATGATCAAGGCGAGGCGAGGTGAGATGTCAACCAGCGGGTAGCAGTAGTTGAGTAAAGTAATATATTATATTGTAACAGTTGATGGTTAATTAATTAATAAATGGTTAATTACATAAATGATCCTGACCAGTGGTTAATTGATGTAATAGAATTAATTGATGATTATTGTTACTGTTTATATTTCTTCGGACAAGCCAATGTTGTAGCACTGTTGTGTCATTGGTTGTCGTGCATGTTAATGTGTCATCACTCGCATGAGTGCCGCGTTGACCTTCTTGGAGGCTTCGATGCTGATGTAGCGCCTGTGGGCGTCCTAGGTCCATCCCCCGAAGCACTGCACCTCAAGCTCAGAGCTGCCCAAGGCAAACGCGACCGTTCCTGCAGCCCTCCTTATTGCATGGAGGGTAAATGGGGGGCCGGTGGATAATGCCATCTGGGCCTCCCTCCACCTCCTGGCAATGTAGGGGATGGTCATGGGTTGCTGGTCCTCCGGGAACATCAGGAGGGGCTGCGCAGGGTCGGACATGGGGGCAATGCGCATCATCGCAAGGTACGCCCCGACCAGGCAGAAGCAGGGATCCGATGCTGGGGCCAGCACCAGACTGCGGGACTGGTTGTTCGCCTGCATGTTCTGGTTGATGCATAGGGCCCCGCCTGCTCCCAGACATCACCCCTGGTGGTGTGCCAGGTCCAGTCGAAGGTGGCCGCTGATCTCGGTGTAACCTCGGACTGCCTCGCCCTTGTGAAGAAGATCACCAACAGCGCGAAGGCCACCACCGTCCCAGGCGGGTCGGCTCTGAGGTTGATGACCACCTGCTGGTTGACGTGCATGGGTGCATGCCAGGGGGCCCTGGGCCTGTGGATCTTGGATCTGTCCAGTGCATTCATTGCCAGTCGCACTGCTATGTGGTCGATGGGGCAGGTGGAGACCTCCATGAGCCGGAAGAATAGTCTGAGGTGCGACACCGAGTTTGCTACAGACAATGGGCACAGTCGGGCCGCATGCTCTTCGATCCAGCACCTGATCTGGAGCGGCGTGTGGGACAGCGGCTGCACTGCATAGAGGCTGCAGTGCGCTGTGTAGTTGGTGATAGTGGCGTTGTAGTTTGCCCACAACCCTGGAGCCCTGGCCTCCGTCTGCCTGGCCATCGTGGCCTGGGTGAGCTCCGCTTATTCCATGCCTGCAAGCAGAAAGAGGTTGGAGGGGAGCTTAATGGAGAAGAGCTGGTGCTACAGGGGTTAAGCAATTGTTCACGCAAATATTTCAATAATGTAGGGTAATTATTCACAATATACAAACATGCCCATTATGACGTACAGACAACGTGGCTATTCATTTTAATATTGTTTGGCTACATGAATAGAATTCCACACTTTTAGAATTTCATCAAGAATTGCATTTCATCAATGGATTGCATTGAACATTGTATGGGCTGGTGATATTGTAGAAGTTTCGTTGTAGAGATTGTGGAGTTGGGGAGAAGGATGGGACTGGAGGGGGGAAGTGAAGAAGGAAGGAGAGGAGGGAGGTGGAGGAGGGAAGGAGAGGAGGGAGGTGGAGGAGGGAGGTGGAGGAAGGAGGGAGAGGAGGGAGGTGAAAGAGGGAGGTGGAGGAGGGAGGGGGAGAATGGAGGGGGATGAGGGAGGGGCAGGAGGGAGGGGCAGGAGGGAGGTGGAGGAGGGAGGTGGAGGAGGGAGGTGGAGGAGGAATGTCGAGGAGGGATGGCGAGGAGGGATGTTGAAGAGGGAGGTCGAGGAGGGAGGTCGAGGAGGGAGGTCGAGGAGGGAGGTCGAGGAGGGAGGTCGAGGAGGGATGTCGAGGAGGGAGGTCGAGGAGGGAGGGAGGGGGGGGGGGCTTTCCTGATGCAGACTAACTGGAGAAGGCTGTAATGCTGAACTGCCAACTCCTTGCCTGCTGGGTATGTGTGGCAGGCCTGCAATCAATGACCTATGTCGCATGTATTCAGTCCGCTATTTTGCTGGGGAATATGAACTGCAAATGACTTCTCTGCAGCACAGCACCACCTCGCACCCTGATGGCACTCGAGGAAGCAATGTCGGGATCATATCTCAAAATAATTCGTTCTTGATGGGATATATTAAGTCCCAACAAAGAAACATTTAATGTCATATCAGAAACGGTACAAACTTGTGAGAGAGTGCAGGCGTGACTTTATAATACTGCCCTCACTGGGATACCAGGTCACTAGCACCATGGCATGATTTGCCATGCAGCTACATTGTCCGTGATGCTCGGCAACACAGGTAATTTGACATGCGTACACAGCCATAGCCTCATACTAAACTAAGGAGGGCCTTATGCTGCCACCTATCAATGAAGATTGTATTAGTATATGCCTTGTGCGCCAGCGCCGCCTCTCTTCACTTTCGAGATACAAAACCTGATTACCCTAAGTAAAGGCTATCGATCTGCCATCTGCAGTTGCCTTCTTGAACTAATTAACCTTACGAGCCTATATAAGGCCAGGTCCTGCAGCAGTGAGCTCAAATCCACACGGGCACAAGGAGGACACTGACCAGCCTCAAAGTTGCCACCCACCCACCCCTACATGACATTGTTGAGGGCGAGGGTTAAAGCTTCTTGACCTCACTGTAATTTAACTTGTTGTTGAAATTGAACTTTGTATTGGACAAAAACTTACACTGCTGGTACTAAAATAAATCCAACTTTAAACTTATCTGCTGTGTCGTTGTCAAATTATCATGATACTTAGATAACCAGCCCTTCACCATTCCTATTAAAGCAGAGCGCCAAGCTAGGTAGTGTGAAAGTACAATGTCTGAACACTTTGACTTCTGGATACTCAATCCTTGATTCCACATCCAGGAGTCTAGACTTCCGGCACACTTAGTCATGTGATGTCATCTCATTTGCATATATTACAGACATGTCTAGACGTCTACACGTCCATTACGCATATATCACCCTCCCTCAAAGTATTTCTGAGACATGCCATGTTTCAAATTCCCATAAAACATACCAGGTTTACTCATTCATCATACAGTAATACAATAAAATATACAAGCACTTAACTTAAGCGAGTAGGAGTAAGTAAGTAAGTAACTTAAACCACAGTTTTAGCGAGTGTCCGAGCGCGCTATGGCACTGAAGTCCTTTGAACTGTCCAGCTGCTTAGCCTCCACAAAACACATTGTCCATAATGACACAATAACAATACATATTCAGTTGTATTTTCTTTCCATTGACAAAACAATTACCATCACTAATAACTAGTCCATAGCAATATTATGATGGAATTATATATCAATATCAGTGGCCTGGCATCCGATGCTTGCATCTCGGTGCTCCGTGTTCACTGCTCGCTGCCTCACATGTTGCTTAGCTGGCCTGGTGTTCTAAGCATCTTCATCCTGGCCGTTTTCATTACAGCCGTTCGTCTCTGTCGACGATCTGTGCATCTGTGCTTCTTGGCATCCGTGCAGTCATGTATGTGCCTCTAGGCATCCGTGCATTTGTTGGCCATCACTTAGGGCTGTATCCTCCAATCTGTCCATTCAGATATGGCATTCTGCTTGCTTGTCTGTGAGTGGTCTGATCCTGTCTCGGTCAGTGAGTGCGATGGACATATTGGCGAAAACATTTTGCGCTTCTTTGCCAGCGACGTGAAGAAAGATGCAGCATTGCACTCATTCTGTCTTCAATATGACACTTGCAGCAGTGGTGTATATGTCATATGCTCCGATCCATGTTTTCCGGTTCGATCTTGCGTTGTTGCTGAGGACAAGCTGACCTGGCGGCCTAAGGCCTGGCAGTGTGTTAGTGGATGGCATTGTTCCTCATCTGACACCATGTGAAGTACAACGTCTCAACACTTTGACTTCTGGATACTGAATCCTTTATTCCCCGTCCATGGGTCTAGATCTCCAGCGCACTTAGTCATGTGATGTCATCTCATTTGCATATATTACGTCTATTACGCATATATCACAGGTAGCAGCAACTATACATTAATAAGCCATTGGTGTGAATTGGCTGCGATTTGGATTCTGCAGCTTCCAGAATGGACGCCTGCACTTTACTCGATTCGGACTGGGCCCGGTGCAGGAGGTGGGGAGTTTGGTTCCAGGTCGAGTGAAACCAATTGAAACTTGTCGCTACCTATCCTAGCGCTCAGCATTATTTGGATAGGGAAGGGACTGGTTCAGTTGGTGTCAGAATAATGAGACTGAGTGGCATATTGGGGAGTCACCATGAGTGCGCACTGTCACAAGTCTCATCTGTCCTGATATATCCTTAGATGTTGCCAGGATCTAAAACCTTAACAAACAACCAACTACGCGATTCGGCCACTGTGTCTGGTCAGTTATTAAACAAAGGGAACAGTCGGCCTAGAATGGATTTAGAACTGAAGGCTCAGTCACACCTTACCAGATTGGGGAACTGGATAGGAACCTGACACTGTCTGGCAAAATACGTCAATGTCTGGTTTATATATGCTAGGCATCCGGTGTTTCCGTTCGCTATTCGGTGGTGTCCAGCTTGTATGGTGGCAAGTTTTGTACATGCACAAACTTGTACCAGATGGCGCCAGACTGACGTGTGCGGTTGGTGTCCTGTTTAAGTCTATTTAGTCTGTTTTGTCCGGTTCATGTCCATTACGCATCCATTATGTCTCCGGTTTGTTTTCTGAAGAGTCCATTGACAGTGTTGCGGGAATTTGGTTCGTCAGTTTTTGATATGTCTTTGGCGCGTCCATGAACAGTCCGGTAGGTGTCCAGGTGATGTGCGGTCCATGCGTTTGACATTCGGTTTTCGCTCATCGGTTCACCTTTGCTTGTCCGTTGTTATCCGGTGTCATTCAGTTATCATCCAGTGGTTATTTGTTAATGTACGTTCCATGTCCGTTTAGTGGTCATTTCTTCCAGTAGCCTTTGACCCGATAGCGCAACATTTCGACACATTTCGGTACATTTTGATACCAAACACCACCGGACTAGAAAATTCTTTGTCCAGTTGTGTCCGGTGCTCAATCCGGTAAGGTGTGACAGGCACATCCACCTGAACCACGTCGATAACATTCCAATGAATTTAAAAGAAAACGCCATAATTTTAATTAAGCTCAAATAGAGAAAATCTGGGTGTCATCAGGCAAGAAGTGGCCTCAGCGATCATTAATTGATGGGAAAGACCAGGTGTGGAGGTTTGAGGAAGGAGGCTCAGCACCATTGTGGGCATTCTCAGAGCCTGTGCTGGCCTGCTTCTGGTTCTCATAATAGAAGGGCTGTCTCTTCATAGTCAAACCTACGGGAATCGGTGGCCGAATCGGTAGAGCGCTGGCCTCGCCTGCGGAAGGTCGGGAGTTCAATCCCCAGTCGAGTCAAACCAGTGACTTACTAAATTGATAATTTTCGCTTCCTAGCCGGGTGCTCAGTATTATTTGGATAGGGATTGACTGCTTGGCTCAGTATCAGGGTAATGTGACTGAGTGGAATATCAGGTCATTCTGCTGGCAGCTTGATTTGCCATTGGTGCAGCACTATAAAGTCACCATGAGTGTGCACTGTCACAACTCGGTACCCGCCCTTAGATGGTGCCAGGACGTAAAACTCCAACAACCAACCAAATTAAAGGGGCAGTTCTTCACTAAAACCCTCTCAAATTCCCCCTAAAGTTTGTTTATTGTTGTGTTACGTCCTAGCAACAATTAAGGTGAAATCTGGGCCCGTATGCAGGAGTCGGTGGTAGTGGCTTTTGGTGTTAGCGAGTATCACTGTGTAGCTATTGCCGAGCAAGGGAAGTATGTCAAGTGGTATTCAGGAGCGAGTAACACTTTGATTATAGCTACGGGTGAAGTTATTTATAGATTTGGGAAATCCCTCCATTCGACAATATGAATAATCCCGCCAATGTGGCGGCGGTGTTAATATCGATTCGAATATATGGCTAAATTGATAAAATTTCACTTATTGCGTATTTACTTCTGTTAAATATGACAGCATTGAATAGATTTGGGCCTGCAGCAGCGGTGGCGCCGGCAATTTGCGACAGTATGGATATTGACGTCGATGCGGCGGCGGCGATTTGTTTACTTTACATTCGTCGATTCGAAATTATAAATATTAATGTCACTGCCGTTGCGGCGGCAGCATTAATCTTGCTTCGATTTTAGGGTTAATTTAATAAAATGTCACTTATTGCGTATGTAATTCTGTTAAATATGACAGCATTGAATAGATTTGGTACCTATCACTGCCTGTAAACCTGCACTTTTCCAGAGGTAGTGTAACACCGTTTAAGGTTTTGGTGGTAGGCCTATCACCGACTCGTGCATACCACTTTTCGCCGCTACCCGGGAAATTCCCGCCTACCACCATTTTGGCTCGCTACCACCGAATACCACTGACTCCTGCATATGGGCCCAGGACGCTTTCCCTGAGATAATTAAACTATCAAGTCTGAGGGGGACAGTTCTGGGCTTAAACCTAAGCTTTCCACATAGAGTGCTCATCTTTAGGACACTGATATGATAGGTGATCTTCGAGACAGCAGTCTTCATCGCGTTGAGTCATTATTATAAGCGATGTATACGTTGATGCCTTTAATTTGGATAATTGATTTTTTTTTTGTTTTATGTCCTGGCAACATCTAAGGTTATATCAGGAAACCTACTGACTTGTGACAGTGCGCACTCATGGCACATTTATAGTGCTGCCCCACTGGAAGACCAGGCCACCAGCACCATGACCTGATATCCCACTCAGTCACATTATCCTGACACTGAGCCAAACAGTCTTTGCCCTATCTTAATAATGCCAAGCGCCAGGCTAGGAAGCAACAAGTATCAATTGTTAAGTCATTGGTTTGACTCGACCAGGGTTCGAACCCACAACTGCACGATATACCAACACGGGAGACGGACGCTCTAACTCATTCGGCCATCCCGTCTTGTGGATAATTGATTAATTATGAGTTAAAGTTCGGCTCGGTAATTGCATTGTGTGTTGTTGTTCATTCTGTAGTGGCCTGCACTCGGCCAGCGCAGACAGTCACTTGTCTCGTCCCCGGGGGCAGCGTGGGTAGGTTGGCAGAAGCAGTGATCCGAGCAAGCTGACTAGGCTCATTGGTGTAAAAGGCTTGCATGGAATGAGAGAAAGGTGTTTCAGAATAGTACTCTAGGAATGCTGTCTCGATGTGCTTGTGAAGACGGCCGAAAGCTGGTTATATACACATTTGAAGAGCTCTTTTCCAAAACTTTCTAAGCGCCTGTCCAAATAATGAAATTTGCTATGCCAGTGCCAGGTTTGTGGATTACGTTTTGGAGAGGAGATCTTCAGATATATGCTTCCGGCCGAGTGGCAAAAGCAGCCCCGAGAAGAGAAGGGGGGGCGAGGTGCATGCTGGGCACCCACTCCCCACCCCATGAGAGGGTGGAGGGGAAGGAAGCATAATAGAGCTTATTACCAGCAATAAGGGGTTTATTACTATCCATATATATATGTATATATATACTGAAGGGCTCTTTATATATATGAAGAGCTCTTTTCCAAAGCACGATCTACAAGCTTGGCATTTGCATACCAAGCTCAATTTTGGATTGGAGATTTTCAGGTTTTGGAAAAGAGCTCTTCATATCCATATATTGTAAATAACTCGTTTGTGACATGGTTGGAAGAC
The DNA here is from genome assembly GCA_030323885.1 of Branchipolynoe longqiensis. Lineage (NCBI taxonomy): Eukaryota > Metazoa > Annelida > Polychaeta > Phyllodocida > Polynoidae > Branchipolynoe > Branchipolynoe longqiensis. The sequence continues at coordinate 52,923,233 of CM059196.1, read as the reverse complement.
CAGTGTCGCGGCATTGAGAAGATACTTTATTCAATTAATAAACTAGGTGACCTGGTTGTATAAGCAGGATGTTGTCCATACTGAGTCTTGGAGCAGTTGTTACTCCACTATAAATGGTGTTCTCTGTGGCGGAGTGGTTAGAGTGTCTGACTTTTTTCTAGGTCAGATTCTTAATCTGAGGGTCGGCGGTTCGATTCCCCGTGTCCACAGCTGTGTATAACTTACAGCGTCATGAAAGGCCGGTTGCTCTCATACCATGTCTGTGTGGTGTGGGAGGTTAAAAATCCCTTGGGTCGGAAAAAGTGTAGGCTCGGGCTTTCTATCGACCAGCAGTGGAATGAGGAAGACCAGTCGTCTATGACAGAAATTTCCCCCGCTTAAACAACTAATGGACCTAAAAATGGTTAAATGGTCACTATATGACATGTCTTGTTGTCGCCTTCTACGTTGCTTTATGTGTAAAACTCCAAAAAGGAAACAATCACTATGTGACTGTATCCAGGGGGATTATAAAGATTTCACACAAATCTGGTCATTTCAGGTTTTCACATCAATTTCAAAATACAGGTTATTAACTAAGCTGGCACAGTAAATACCACTAGCTTTTCACCATGAATCTGACACCATGCCATCAGCAATCAATCAATCAAGTTGAACACTTCCAGTAAGAAGTGTGTAATGGGATGCATTGACCTCACCACTTGAAGTAAGTAGCCACATTGATTTCAACATGGGTGATTTAACCCGCAAGAAAAAGTACATACTAAATATGGAGGCGACTACTGGCGCCATCTATAATGTATTTCTTAATAATAAATGCTCTGACTGTGGCGCCATCTTCTGTGCATTTGCATAACGAGATGCGACCCAGTTTCATTATAGACACTTCCACCAGAGCATCTCTATCGACAGGACGTGTTCTCTCCTTTGGATTTACTGCCCATCCAGCCCAACTACAAATGACATTCATAGGGCTACGTGCCTGAAATCCTCGAAATCTTAATAAATCAACCATCTCATGACTTAAATGTAACAACGGAATAGTAAGAATAAATGCCACTTTATACTGTACTTGTGTTGCGTGGTTGAATTAAGGTTCAGCATGGAAATTACATATTCCTTACACAGTCCAATGGTTTGAATATCCGAATGGCAGTACTATGGATTTGAGATCCTCTGTAGGGGTGTTCTTCCATAGATGTGCAAGCATTGCACTACAATTCCTATAATAGTGCAAGCTATTCAGTCTGCATTGCTCTATGTCTGGTCAGTGTAATTGGCAGCATAGGAGGCATATTTACCAATGTGATGTCCATCGTCTTGATTACCGTTTTTGAACGATTATATCCCCTCGCAAATTTGTATGCATGCCACAGAAGTTTCGCCCTTGTGCTTTATTTGCTGTTGATGTTATTGATTAAGGTATCGGATTTTGGAGATACATTTGTGAATGAGCTACTTTGTCGACCTTAATTCAAATGCACCCTAGACCTCCCATAATTATTGGTTGTTTTACGTCCCTGCAACATCTAAGTTAATTTCAGGACGGGTACCGACTTGTGACAGTGTGCACTCATGACATCTTTATAGTGCTGCCCAACCGGGAAGCCAGGCTGCCAGCACCATGACCTGATATCCCACTCTGTCACATTATCCCGACACTGTACTAACCAGTCATTTCCCTATCCTAATTATACCTAGCACCATGCTGGGGATCGAAATGCATCAATTTTAAAGGACTCTCACAGTGAGTGCGCTGAGGGCCATATAAACCTGCAGGAAATGTGGGCGGGTGTTAGCACTGTGAACCATTGGGGTCATCTACTAAGAGATGCCTCTGTTATGTTTGTTACAAACAACGGTCCACGCTGGGTTGGCCACTGGGCACTGCGCAAATAAGGACAGTATGGAGTGGGTTAAACAGATCAGACGGGATGGCCGAATGAGTGAGAGTGCCCGTCTCCCTTGCTGGTAGATTTTGGGGTCGTGGTTTTGAGCCCTGGTCGAGTTGAACCAATGACCTAAAAATTGATACTTGTCACTTCCTAGCCTGGTGCTCGGCATTATTAGGATAGGACAAGGACTGGTTAGCTCAGTGTCAGGATAATGTGATTGAGTGGGATATTGGGTCATGGTACCAGCAGCCTGGTTTCCCAGTGGGGCAGCACTATAAAGTTGCTATAAAACAACAGACAAACAAAGAGTGGGTTAAACATTTGTTCCGGCTCTCCTGTGATTTCAATTATGCCATTTATTCGGTATATATACCTAGTAAAATTAATATCATTTGGACGCGGTGAGCCGGCGGACCGCATAAGAGACGCCGATTCATCAAGGCATTTGTGCTGCAACTAGCTTTTTGCTTAGTCAGTATTGCTTGCAATTTCCGACCTGGTGAAGTTAAAGGTGCAAACGCGCCTTGGCCGCAGGATGTTATGCAGCAAATTCAAGGGCCACGTGTTTGATGCAGTTGAGATGCTATTTGTCATTAATCGAGTTGTTTGCTGGTTTGCTTGCTTCTGTCCCTTGCGCCCCTGTCCTGGTTGCTTGATACATTACTTGCTTATCTCGTTCTCTCAAACACTCATCTATTACCAACTATTTAAGTGCTTTACATTTCTTTCTTAAATCAAAGGGCGGAGAGCCTATCAACTACGGCACTCACCACGTGAAGACTGTACTGGGGGGGCTAAATGGAGGTCGGGGTGTTCAGTAAAATCAGCTGCTCCCATCCTGCCAAAATAACTATTATGCATGTTCGAACATCTGAGTGAAAGCGTGGGACACACCAGTATAACAGTGGAATTGTTGATGGGGTTCCGTGGCTTGCTGAGGAAGAGTCAGTTGACAAACTCAGATGCGGTGTTACTGAGGTCTAGTTTTGTATTCTATAGTTGGGGTATGATAGTATCTATTAACAAATCTAAGACGATCCAATTTACTCAGAGAGAACTGCTTATCCCTATCACAGCACTGAAAAACGTGAGTCTATGCGCCATATATTGGGTGTGCAGACATTTCTCTGAAACGCACAACCTTTATGTATCTGACGACACGGGCTAATTTGGACCCTGAAATCTGTCCTGCCATTCACTCAGGAGGGGGGTGGGGGACGGGAGGGGGCCACATTCATAGCTATGAAAGGGTGAATATTGAGGAAATTAAGCAGTGAGGCGACCAGGCGTCGGATACCATCTTTCATTATAAATACACCCTTATCAGACCATATATTAAATAACATGCATGTAGCTACATCTCTTGAGAGTTATCTCTAAGGGTTGGCTGGGTGGGACGTCGGAGGTCCGTGTCGGAGTAGCCCAGCCATTGGTAATTGACTCTAATTGACTCTAAGTACACCTAAATTGTTTGGTGACATATTCTACTGTTTGATACAAATGGACATTAATTGTTGGTGGATTATGAGGATTGAGAATAATCAATTATACCGGCCAGTCTACCTTTGTTGCGTCTCTTACATTCAAACAGAGGTTATAGAAATCTGACTGGTGGTAAGGTATTATAGGAGGCAGTAGTTCACAGAGGTTTGCATAGCATTCCCTGGCCCAGCAGAAGTGGGCGGACATCGATCAGGTGCTACTTTCGCTCTGTGGGAATTCACTGACCCAAACTCAGCAGCATGCTCCAAAAGTAATAATACAAGCATATTACATATAGTTATATTCATTACGTGACCAGTGCTGAACTTGACCTTTGTCTGTACCCGTATAAGGGATTGCTATATCACTGGGAAGAAAAGTATTTGTGTTGTATTAGGTGGTATCTTGTACAGTTCTACCTGAAGTATTCTAATACTAAACCAGTTCTGATCCAGCTGTAGAATAGCTAAAGCTCAAATATGTGGTTGTGTAGGCAGGCTATAGTGAAATAAATACAGACAAAGAGAAAGGAAGAGTATAAAGTGTGAAAGAAGAGAGAGAGTCAAGCCCTCTGGTTTATTATTTATATAGTACAGGGGTTCATTGTAGAGTATCAACTCACCCTTTTCCCCTCAATGGGAAACAAGCATTCTTGGCCTTACCAATAGGGATCCAGCATTCCTGGTCCCCATAGTTACCGGTGGTCTACCCACCACCACCAAGCCGTGTGGCTCTCCTGGTCACCACCTGCCTTGAGCCTGAGTGTGGTGATCCTACCTAGCAGAGGGGGGAGGGGGTAGGCTCTGACTCTGAGTGCCCCTTACACACAGCCCTGCCAGCACCACTATGTCTATTTACATCTCACTCAGGCACCACCGGCACCTACATATACACATACATGCACCTGGTCATGTACACCCGATCAGTAATAGAACATTTGCATTCCCCCCAATGCCGTAAATCGGGAAATTTCACACAGTGTTGCGATTAAAAATAATAAGAATGCATAGAGCAATTCCACTGAGAAATACAAACTGCAGTTGCAAAGTAAAGATTATTAGAAAATTCAGAATACATTTTCCTACTTGGCCTTTATTAGTTAGCGAATTAATTTGTAATGTTGTGGGTTTTTAGTAAAACAAATATGTACAAAGTGATCTCTTTATGAACTGCATGTTATACCTGGAGTAAAACCATTGAAAACAACCCCTAAGTATTTCAAGTTAATTCATCGATGCAAATTAAATTCGGCATTTCTGACTAATAAATAAGCAAAACTGTGGTAGGGTAATCAATTATTAAATGATTGTAATTAAGATCAAAACGGGCATCGACTTGTGACACTGTGCACTTTTCCGCTCAAATACCGCTAAAGGATTCAGGTATTGAGGATATATATCAAAGTAGGCTCAGCATCTTTAAAATGTTGCTTAGTTTAAAAGGGATTATCGATAGGCGCGTCCTGTAATCTTAACAATGGAAACACCATGGTAAATATATATGGGTGTGTAGGTGAATGTAGCTAATTTGCATCTTGGAGTCTGGACAATTAAACGATTATGGTGCTAACGGCGAAATGATAGAAATATACACCTAAAATACTACTGTATCTTCTTCTCAAACATTCCACTTGCAGAATATCATTCATCGACACCAACACTTACCTCAGATTGCGTCAAATCAGAAACTGTGTTAGATTTAGAATTGTCTTCTGAATAAAGCAGCACACTCCGAGGAGAACATCTAATTGTAGCAATCAACACCCTTATCTAGATTTGCTTCTACATACTTATGATTGCTTGATTGGTGGTTGCTTTACGCCGTGTCGGCAGCATGCGACATATTCACGGCGAGAAATGTTAGTTTTTTTATTCAAACCATCGCTTTTACATCATTATGAAGAATTCAGGCGCAAAAACCGTACACTGTACAATAGAATTAGCTGTCGCCTTGTAGAGGTAAGGTCTATCAATTTCATATTGGGAAATGCATTATATAGGGATAGGTTGGTTTCTGTAATGAACCAGATTTGATTATCAGAATGAAGGCCGCTTCAGCTCAAACCAGATACTTATGGTTTCCTTTAACCATGGATGGTGTTTGGCAGTATTTGTGTCTAAGCTCTGTGTATGTAATTTAAATACTTAAATACTAGTTTTCCAGCGGCATGTCAGATATGTCACCTAAAATTATAATATATGTGCCTTATCATTTAACAATATAAATATAATACCTTAGTTTCCATATATATAAATTATATAATGTATTATAGGTATATATTTATAAGTGGTGGAGATGTCGTTTCTACTAGAGCCAGTGGCGCCGCCGTTAGCATTGTATACAACGTACATCCGCCAGTTTGCGCCACATCTCCACCGATTTCAATTTCACAAAATTATATTTATATATATATATATATATATGTACTCTATAATATAGTATGGGAATATGAACACTGACTTAGCAGTTCTCTTATATATATTAGTTATATTATATTAGATATGCATAGCTACAAACAGAGTGATCTAGTTTTCCAATACGAAATATTCAAAATAATGATGCATAATAAGAAGGATGCTAAGTATGGCAGCCATTAGTGGAAATAGGCAGATGCAAGTGCCATTCCTGTTAGTCGGGAACAAGGCAGGAAAAGACCACGTGACCGGTCCTATTGACACGCCGCGAAACGCAGGACGAGGTTTGTATGGTGCGCATTGTAGTTGTGTGCATGTCATCAAGCGGTAGTCCTCACACCTTTAAAGAGCGCATCACAAATAGCCAGCCCCAGAGAGGTGGCCCGTCGCCCAGCTCTGACATACCATGCAAACATTCGCTGTGCTGATGCGCCACACTGCCACGTCATTACAAACGGTAGAGTCCTCACCAGCATTTCTACCCAGCATACCACTACATTAGCACATCAGGACACCACATCTCTACACTGCTTCCACACCTCCACAGAACTACTATACCATCACCATACCACCAATGAACCACCACCGATCCACCATCATAGCACCGCCAACCCACCACCATAACAACACACCACCACCAATATACCACGACTAAACCGCAATCAGAGCAGCACCGTACCACTATCGTACAACCACCATATCACCACCAATACACCACCAAGCCGCCACACCACCACACCACCACACCACCACCCCACCACACCACCACACCACCACACCACCACACTGACACACCACCACACCACCACACCACCACACCACCACACCACCACACCACCACACCACCACACACCACACCCACCACACCACCACACCCCACACCACCACACCACCACACCACCACACCACCACACACCACACCACCACACCACCCCACCACCACACCACCACACCACCACACCACACACCACCACACCACCACACCTCCACACCACACACACCACCACACCACCACACACCCACCACACCACACACCACCAACCACCCACACCACCACACCACCACACCACCACACCACCACACACCACACCACCACACCACCACAACCACCACACCACCACACCACCACACACCACACCACCACACCACCACCACCATCACCGCACCACACCACCACCTCCACACCACACAACCACTCCACCACCGCACCACACCACCACCATCACCACCACCACACCGCACACCGCCACACCGCCACACCGCCACACCGCCACACCGCCACACCGCCACACCGCCACACCGCCACACCGCCACACTGCCACACTGCCACACCACTACACCAATGCCCCGCTACACGCTACACTGCTATGTCACTACGCCGCTACACCGCTACGTGGCTACGTCGCTACACCACTACACCACTACCACTGCTACACCTCTACACCGCTACACTGCTATACCACCACACCACCACACCGCCACACTGCCACATCACCACACCACCACACCACCACACCACCACACCACCACACCACCACACCACCACACCACCACACCACCACACCGCCACACCACCACACCGCCACACCGCCACACCACCACACCGCCACAACGCCACACTGCCACCCCACCACACTGCGACCCCACCACACCACCACACCACCAAACCACCCACACCACCCACACCAGCACACCACCAAACCACCCACCACCACACCACTACACCACCATCAAACCACTATCAACCATCACAACCAACACAACACCACCGTGCCAACACCCATCCCTAAGTGCCCGCGCTCTCCAGACCCAGAGCCCTAACCCACAACTCGATACCATTCGGCGTGCATGACATCAGAAATCATTCGCAGCGCGGCATGACGTGTCGCGCCTCCGGGTTTAGTGATTGGCACTTACCTTTCATGTCAGGTGTAAACAATTTCCCATCAGCCCACTTCACCGGCCACTAATTCCGTCAGTCTGAAAGCGAGTTGTACAAACAGTGTGGCCTGTCGGGCCCGGGCCCATAATGTACATGCCTGCCGGACGCAGTGGCCAACTCGGTAGAGCGCAGGCCTCTCGCGCGGAAGTTCGAGAGTTTGAATGCCAACCGAGACAAACCAATGACTTATAAAATTGATATCTGTCGCTACTTTGCTTGGTGCTCAGCAGTACTAGGATAGAACATGGACTGGTTAGCACAGTGACAGGATAATGTGTCTGCGTGGGATATCGGGGTCATGGCACTGGTGGCCTGGTCTCCCAGCGGGACAGCACTATAAATGTTGACATGAGTGTGCACTGTTACAAATTGGTACCCGTCCTGATATGACCTTAGATGTTGCTAGGACATAACACAAAAACAACAAAATAAACAAACAAATCATGTAAACGCTGTCACCAGTAATGTAATAACTGTCATTCCCCATTCAGACAACTAGTAACACAAAAATGACCTGGAAACAAATTGAATGGATCCAAAAAGCGTACAGGTTAAGCCGCACACTCTGTTTTGTTTTGTTTGTTTGTTGTTGTTTTACGTCCTAGCGACATCTAAGGTCATATCAGGATGGGTATTGACTTGTGACAGTGCGCACTCATGGTGACTTTATAGTGCTGTCCCACTGGGAAACCAGGCCGCCGGCACCATGACCTGGTATCCCACTCAGTCACATTATCCTGACACTGAGCACACCAGTCCTTGCCCTATCCTAATAATGCCAAGCGCCTGGCTAGGAAGCGACAAGTATCAATTTTAAAGTCATTGGTTCTACTCCACCGGGACTCGAACCCACGACCCCACGATCTACCAGCACGGGAGACGGACGCTCTAACTCATTCGGCCATCCCGTCTGGTCCCACACTCTGTTTGATTACTGCCAGCGATTTATTAAAAATAAATGCAGGGGACAATTTGGAAATACAAACATAAAAGAAATACACACCCCAAAAACACGCTTCATTTGTGGCCAGAGAGAGAGGCAGCATTCATATCCTGCACCATCAATTGAATATTGAATGCGCGCGCATTCTTCGATTTGGTTGAAATGCGAGTCGGCGCTATGAGGGGCTACCGACGGGGGCAGTGGGTGTGGGGAGAGGGGGGGATGGGGACGTGGACGGGGACGGCGACGAACACGGCGACGGGGACGGGGACGGAGACGGGGACGGGGACGGGGAGGGGGAGGGGGAAGGGGAAGGGGAAGAGGGAGGGGGACGCGGGAGGGGGACGCGGGAGGGGGATGGGGAAGAGGCGAGGGCGAAGGACGAGGGGGTTGGAGGGGGGAGGGGCGAAGGAGGAAGGGGCGACGGGGAGGGGGGAGGTGGGAGGCGGATGCTGAATTCTATACTTCCTCTGAGGCAATCGAATATGGTAATGTACGTTGGAGGTGCGAGTCTGGAATTACAGAACCTGACATGGGAGAGAGAGAGAGTGCGATACAGTTTACCAGGTGCCGATAATTCGTGATCGCGCATGCGTGTATTGACCTGTTGTCGGTCTGCGCAGGTAGGCTATCTGCGCATGCGTGTTCTTTACAATGGACACAGTGAGGCCTGTTTCATTTGGGGAAGCCAGTCAGGATCATGTCACGATTATCCCAAACTGGACACGTCATTGTCGTATGTGTATAAAGCTAATGCACTCTGGATTTGTGTATGCATTTGCATTATTGGTTGATTAGGTAAGCTGATTATTTGATACTGAGATAATCTGGCAATTGTCCACCTCTTGTAGACAAGCAACTAACCGTCATCTATATATTATGCACCATGATAGCACCAACCTACCATGACTAAACCACCATCAGAGCACCACCGTCCCACCATCAGACAACCACCATATCACCAGCAATACACCACCACACCACCACACCACCTCACCACCACACCACCACACCACCACACCACCACACCAGCACACCACCACACCACCACACCACCACACCACCACAATACCACACCACCACACCACCACCCACCACACCACCACACCACCACACCACCGCACCACTAGCCCACCACACCACCACACCACCAGCCCACCACACACCACTATAGCACCACCGCACCAATACCATACCAACACCGTACCACCACCACTATCATATCACCACCAATACACCACTACACCGCTCCAACAATATACCACACCACTATGACACCACTACACCACTACACCACTACACCACTACACCACTACACCACTACACCACTACACCACTACACCACTACACCACTACACCACTACACCACTACACCACTACACCACTACCCCACTACACCACTACACCACTACACCACTACACCACTATCTGCAATACCACCGCCATACCACCACCATACCACCATACAACCACCATACCATCACCACACCATCACCACACCACCAGCACACCACCTCACCCCTACACCACCACAACCACCGCAACCACCATATTATATTGTCTTTTGGTTATAACTTTGCTTTGCCTAGTATTGTGCTTTTGATAGTACCGATATTGGTTAACACCAATACTACATATTCCATCAGCTATACTTAAAATTTGATTACTGTTCTGGTTTGGTATTAATTTGCTTGGTGAGTACTTTCTTTTAGCTATAACTGTGCTTTGCCTAGTATTGTGCTTCGAATAGTACTGACATTGGTTATTACCAATACTACATATGGCGTCATCCTCAAACCCGCTCCTCTCAGCAGCCCTGTACCGGCTACCCACTTATGTCTTATTGCTGTTTGTGTTGATGCTGCTGTGTTTTTGTTACAGTTTTTGCAGACTACTAGCTATATAATATATTGTCTGTTCTATTCATTGCTCATTAAGTTCATGCATTAGGCGGCTGACTGCATGTATCCAGACCTCATCTATTGTGTCTGAGTGCAATATAATACTGCTGAAGGAGGTGGCCAGCATCAATATACATTTTCACAGAGTATCTGGGCTGCATTCGGCAACACTTGTTCACAGAAGGGGTTCTTCACATGTTGTTCGCATCATCATCATCATGCTGTCAGTCACGATGCGACAAAGACTGCTTTTATTACTTGACTGCCGCTCTCCATTTAGCTCTCTGCTGTGAGAGTTGGGTCCATAAGTCAGTTGTAATGTCTCTCAGCTTCAGGTTTCTCTTGATGGTATTCTTGAACCGGAGACGAGGGCGCCCTCTCTTTCTGTAACCAGAAGACAGTTGATAATAGAGGATCTGCTTTGGTAACCTGTCTGATGACATCCTCATGAGGTGTTCAGTCCACCGGAGATTCTTTTTGACCAGAAGATCTTCCATAGAGGGCAGCCCCGTCCGTTCGAGTATTTCCTTATTTGTCACTTTGTCCTTCCAGGTTAGCCTCATAATTAAACGCATCATGAAGGCATGTAGCTTTTTCACCTGTCGTCTGTACACTGTCCAGGCTTCGGCTCTGTATAGTAGGGTGGATAGCACGATTGCATGGTAGATCTTGCCTTTGACCCGAATGGACACATGGTGGTTGTTCCAGAGTCTCTGGCATAGTCGGCCGAAAGATGCGCTAGCCTTGGCCATCCTCCTCTGTATTTCAGCATCAATCCGTCCATCACTTGATATAGTGCTTCCGAGGTAGGTGAATTCTGGAACAGAGTTCAGCTTGTATCCATCAACCATGATCTCCTCCTCTCGGGTTCTTGTAGAGTTGGGTTGGTACATCTTCTTAATGTTAATCTTCAGACCAAACTTCTTTGATGCCTCGGAGAAAGTGTCCACTGTAGTTTATGTTGTTCCCATAGGATGCTGATGAAAATATAGAATGATCAGCGGATCATATATTAATGCTATTTCCGGTTTCAAATAAGCACCTCCTACAATCACTATATTAGATGGGGCGCTGTCTGTTAGCAAAACATTGAAGTTGAATGCATAACAGTTCGTACTGGTAAAGTACTAGAACGGCAAAAGCTTGTTTTATTTAACGACACCTCTAGAGCCCATAGATTGTCATATCATCCATCGGCTATTGGATGTCAAAGATATGGTCATTCTGACATTGTTCTTCCAAGGAAACCCGCTGCCCACACATAGGCTACTCTTTCCGATAAGCAGCAAGGGTAGGCTACTCTTTCTGATAAGCAGCAAGGTTTTTCTTATATGCACTTTCCCATATACAGATCAACACATACCCCAGCCTTTGATGAACCAGTTGTACACCACTGGTTCGAACGAAACATAACCCAAACCACAAATGGATCCAGTGAGCAGGATCGATCGGATGACTCACATCTTCACATGTGGACACTCTACCACCTGAGCTACGCCCAGCTCCCCTACTATAATGGAGTGATTCTTTGTGGTGTCGTTGGATATTGAACAACGGTAGGTAAATGTGACCTTTCCAAATGTCTAGACGCATGTATGGGTCTAGTAGTGAATTATTCATCGTATGTATGTGCTTTGTTTTTTTCTACCTTTCCTGCATGCAGAACATTTCACCATAAAGGTGACAATACGGAATGGGTATGGGAGTCAAGTGTTCTGTGCCCGTCCGATGGGTGGAAATAAGAGTGGGTATTGCAAGCATGTTTATAGGCGCAAATGTGCAGCAGTTAGTGACTGTGCTCTTATTGGTAATATTACCCTTCGCTATTATTCTTAGTCTTATCAGGTGTAATAATGTCCAGGTTATCATTAGATCCGTAGCGTCCTCCATCATTGTGGCAGGGGGCTTGTGGGTAGGCCGACTCCTTGAACCCATACACTTCCAATTAGTCTGAATGATATATGCTGTATAAGAATTTTACGAGTATAATAACCCAGAATTCCAGACTCGCTCCTCAGCTCCACCCACCAGTGATCGGGTGATGGAGCCCGGTGTAACGATTTCAACTCCCCCCCGCCCCCCCCCTTCCCAAGTTCCCCCCCCCCCTGGGAATCTGAAAACGTTTTTAACTTCCCGCCGGGGAAATTAAAAACGTTTTCACATTCCTGGAGGGGAACTTAAAAACAGTTTTCAGATGCCTCCCCCTATTTTCAAATTCCCCCCTCCGGGAATTTAAAATTGTTTAAAAAACTTTTAAAAACGTTTTAAATTTCAGACCTATAATATCTTTTTCTTAACCATCTTGGAGACTTTTTGTGTCATTTGTGGTTAAATATGTTTCATTGTTCTAGTAATAATTTCCATTATGCTATTCTCTGTATATTATACTATTTGTCATGAAAAATTAAAAAAAATAACAACAACAAATAAAATAAAGAAAATTCCCCAAAAATGGGGGGGGAGGGAAAGTTAAAACGAAGGAGGGAATTTGAAAACGTTTTCAAATTCCCCTGGGAGGAATTTGAAAACATGTTCAAGTTCACGGGGGGAACTTGAATATGGGGGGAATTTGAAATCTTTACACCGGGGCAAGTCATTTACTGCTCCAACATATTTACCCTCAGCTCCGATGGTGACAACACCTCCCCCCGCTCGTTATCCGCTCATTAACCTCATTCACTGACCACCATAAATAATATCCCTATGTAATATATGTAATAGACGATATAGCATATACGCAATATATATAGAATATACATAAAACATATAATATACATAATTTAATATATAGTGTAAAATATATAACGGTTGCTTGTTGAAGCTTTACGTCCAGGCAATATCTAATACCCCTGTCACACTATGACGTAACAAGCCAACGTGAGCCTAACGTGGTCATTTTTCATCATTACGTTGGGTTACGTTTTGATGACGTCATAATGACTTTAGACTGACGTCAAGCTACGTCATGTTACGTCGTGTTACGTTGGCACTCGTCAAGGTTTTGAACCTGTTCAAAACTGTCGATGTGACGCGAATGTAAGGGTTTACGTTCCCCGTACATTCTGTACACATTCAGTGAACGTCAATGATGTTAAACTGATGTTATTAAAACGTTAGTCACTATGTTCAACTACGTTCCACTACGTTGACCCACATTAAAGCCGGTGGAAATGTCCACGCAGCATAATGGGAACGTCAGGATAACATCAGGATAGTGTCAGGATAACGTCAGGAGAACGTCAGGAGAACGTACGTTCAACGTACTTCAACGTTTCGCCATCAGGTAATGTAGTTCTGGCGATGGAATAACGTTCATAACGTTCCGTGAACGTAATGAACTTGTCATCTCTCGGTGAATGACGGTAACACTATGCTTTACCGACATTACAATCTCGTCCACTACGCTGCCTCCACATTCAACTTGTGCCCAAATTTGCATACTATGCCGAGAAGTTCAACGTTCTTCCCGTTCTCACTACGCTGACGTCATTACGTCGTAGTGTGACAGGGGCATAAGGTTATATCAGGACGGGTACTGAGTGGTCACAATCCGCACTCATGGTGACTTTATAGTGGTGCCCCACTGGGAGACCAGGCTGCCAGCACCATGACCTGATATCCGACTTAGCGTCTGGCTAGGAAGCGACAAGTTTAGGTAATTGGTTTGACTTGACGATTGTTCGAACCCACGGACGCTCATCACATGTGGCCATCCCATCTGTTCAATATATATAATATATAATATGTAATATATACATCCTATAGATCATTTATATATACATAATATGTATATATATATATATGTGCTGTATTTAAGCAATTATACAAGTATAATTATCCGTAAACTGATTACCCATGAAATATTTCTCGAGTTGGGACCATAATGACACTATACAACTAATGGCATTCAACTACTCGAGCCACTGATCAAGCATCCTGCCTCGCCTGGTGCTGCCACCTGGCCTATTCAGCTGTCCTGGCTCTGCCTCACGTCTGTATATATAGTATCGGCTGGACTGCATTCACGTGAGGATGCCATTCGGTCCTTGTGAGTCTAAGTCAAGACAAACCTTTCTCTCCTTGTCCTTATCATATCAAGTCCTTGTCAATTAAATACGTTGTGAGTAATTAGTCAATATCTATATATTAAAGACCATCATCCCGCCATCACTATTTGTTCCCCCAGTTCTGACTATCGATCTATTCTCTTCTCTATATATGTTAAGTCCTACCTCTTTATCATTGTGATATTATAATTAAATGTATCTGCCTGTGATTTCGATTTAAACATCGAAGGCCGTATTCCTGCCATATCATTTGTTGTTGAAGATTGATACTGCATATCATGGATAAGCCTGAATAGGCTTGTTTTCACCATTAGACAGTTTGTCGATAGAAAGCCCGAGCCTACACTTTTACCGACCCAAGGGATTTTTAACCTCCCACACCACATAGACATGGTATGAGAGCAACTGGCCTTTGATGTCGCTGTAACTTATACACAGTGGTGGAAATCCAAATTGGCAGAGGTGGGGGCATGGGGAATCGAACCACCAACCTTCAGGTCAGGAGTCCGACCTAGAAAAAAGTCAGACACTCTAACCACTCCGCCACAGAGAACACCACCTTCATGATTGCAGAAATAAACCGATATAATTCATCCATGCACAGTGAGTTACTGACAGAGCTCATTTTATCCATTATTGCACGCTATTAATAGTTTATTTTCATTTATTTTCTTTGCATTTCTAACAATATAAGTGTGAACTTTAAGTTAAAATAACATTGGTTATTCAGGGAAGTCATGCACTCACCGAACTACGTCTTTGTGTGAATTAAAACTCAACTTAACTCACATTCAGATATTACATGAGGGGACTTTTCAATTGCCCTGAATTGGTCTTGCTCATTCCAAAGCTCTTTGTCCTATAATAGAAGTGTCTACCGCCAAGCTGGCTAGTGACATGTTCATTTCTACATGTAGTGTTCCTGGTTTGAGTGAGTGTTCGAATCTCACCAACTTCTAGGCAGGATGCTGGCAGTCAACTCATTCAGCAAACATATCTGTAGGAAGTACAATATTGTGTCATTCTCTCAGTAACACCACTTCCTCTAGACACATTTCCAAGAGTTAAGTGAGCCCCATCTTAATAGATATCGAGTTGCACTGGTGGGAAATTGATTGTGTATTCTTAAGAATCGGTAGGTTTAAATGAGGCGAGCCTACATCCCTTATTTTAAATTGTTCTGACGTAGCCTCCGGCAGTTATATGTGGTGCCAGCGAACAAATGACACAAAAGAATGCTAAAGCTCACAAATGGTTCATCGATTATCTCTGGATAACAATTTAGTAGTTCTTCACTAAAGTTAGTGCATTAGTTGTGTGCCCAATCTGGTGTGCGCATATACATATACATAGGTATGAGCAGGTTGGAGCAGTCGATGACTAGTCCCAGGCTCCACCACCCGATTACTGGTGGGAGGATGTCAGGAGCGACTATCGATTTCTGGGCTATTATACTCGTATAATTATTATGCAGCATATATATATATATGTGATGTATAATGCATTATACGAGTATACATGCTAAAGGAACATATATACGTTGCTACTTCCTCCATTGGCGCATTGGTGGAGTGCCCCCACCAGCTGTCTGGGAGTTGTATACTGGTGGCTCCCCTCGTGCCACACACACTGGAGGTTTATGACGGCTTCAGACACAACAACTGACAAAGCCAATCTGGGCCGAAAGGAAACCATGACCACCACATTTGACCTGAAGCTGCCATCATTCTGAGAATCAAATTTATGTTTTTTACAGGAGCTACCACAACCCCTATGCAATGGCCAACTCACTATGAGATTGATATAATTCAAATGGAGAGCACAATAATACATTATGTTTTATAGCAAACACAAAAAAATGAATTTATTGGCTTTTGCGCCTGAATCCTTCACATTTATATATATATATATATCTATATATATCTATATATATATATATATTTGTATATATATGTAAGCATATGTATGTATATCTACATATGTATATATGTGTATATATATGTATATACATGTATATATGTGTATATGTACAAGTGGCAGATATAATTGCCAGCATACCGATATACTCTCAGAATGAAGGCAGATTGCGAAGCGACAATGTTCTGCCATGTGGTGTTGTTCTCTTTCGTCCAGCATAAAACCCCTCAGCTATGCCAGACAGCATTATGCCAAGGAAGCCAATTCTTGTATCCACCAAAAGAATAGAATCGTCGCCCTAGGCTGAGAGAAACCGGGCCTGTCTGTGAGTGTGAGCAACATGAAAAAAGCGACAGTAATTGTACAGAGAGAAAGATAGAGAGAAAGAGAAGGAGGCAGGGAGGAAGAGCAGCCTAGGATTAACCATAGCCCTGGGCATGCGCACTGGGCTCCGGTTGCGCGTGCGCAGCCTCGTGCTCGACTGCTGCCTATTTGATTTTCTGAAGTGTAAATTAAAGACAGCACGAGACGGCTGATTGATAAATAGACATGGAGTAATTGGGGCTGATGTTTAGTGCAGCTGATTACAGGGCTTTGATTGGGAATGTTGCAGGTCCCCAGGGCATTGTATGTGCAGTGATGCAAGCATGTACATACAGTTCGGTTCTCTAGTCTGATTTGTTGGTTGTTGGAGCTTTATGTATATCCTGGGAACTTCTCAGGTCATATCAGGACAGGTACTGATTTGTGACAATGCACATTCAGGGTGAATTTATAGTGCTGTTCCAGTGGGAGTCCACATCGCCAGCACCATGACCTCATATCCCACTCAGTCACATTATCCTGACACTGAGCCAACCAGTCCTTTTCCTATCATAATAATGTCGAGTGCCTGGGTAGGAAGTGACAAGTATCGATTTCATAATTCATTGTCTTGACTCGACCAGGGTTCGAACCGGTGGGGTTCAACTCATTCTGCCATCCTGTGTGGTTTCTCTACTCTGTGATGTTATATGGTGTTTGTGTCATAAATAATCAGTGCCTGATGTGCGGTGTGAGAGATCGGACGCGGTGGCCGAATCGGTAGAGCGCAGGCTTCCCTTGTAGAAGTTCGGGAGTTTGAATCCCAGTTGAGTCAAACCAATGACTTCTCAAATTGATGCTTGTTGCTACCTAGTCTGGTGCTCGGCATTAATAGTGTAGTAGTCTGTACATGAGCTCTATTACCACGAGGTAGCAGCGGAGACTACGCCATACACCAGCGCAGTACCACTATACTGCACCAGGTGGCGGCACGGGTAGCCACTGGGCAGACCCCCCCCCCCCACACACACACACACATCTATAGAGTCGATATGGGATCTGGCGAGTCAGAGGGCGGGTCAGACAACTACTGACGCCGCGTAGAGCAGATGGTTCAATAAACCAAGTTGAAGCATACTCTAATTGAATCTTGGTGTTCTTCCGTGAGTAACCGTGTGAGTGAGAGTCGGAGGGCTGTGGGCCATTACAATAGGATAGGACAAGGACTGGTTTGCCTAGTATGAGGATAATGTGAATGTGTGTGATATCAGATCAAGGTGCAGCCGGCCTGGCTTCCTCATGGGGCAGCACTATGCAATCGCCATGAGAGCACACTCTCACAAGGCGGTACCTGTCCTGCTATGACCTTACCTGCTGCTAGAAGATAAATAATAACAAACTAACAAAGAGAGTGATGTGAGAGATGAGGGGTTATATAACTAGTACAAACCACATCCGAGCGGAGTTTGTGGATCAAAGGTGTGGACAACAATTCCACAAAGTTCTGGATACATTAAATTTGAATCCAGATAGGACTGTCCCAAAGGGGACTCCACGGGGAGAATCCGATGATTCTGAGATAACGGGAGGGTTTCCCAAACTGACAAAACGTCAGGCGTTTCACAATGATTAAAACTGACTACCCTGTTGATGTAATGAAATCTTTCCCACACAAAATCGTACATTCCCGATTCATTTTCACTTGCATTCGGGATTCCAATCCGTTCAGTTAATAACGCATCAATAACAAAATACAGGGAGGATAGGTTGACTCTCGAGGTTTCCCAACACTCAATACATTGATATCATCTCATATATCACTTACAGAGAAGGCCTTGGGGTAGGGGGGGGTGGCCCTGCTGTGGCCATGAATTACATCTCGTGTTGCATCCATGTATGTGCAGGATGGTGCTTTGGATTAGTCCGTGGGAAGAAGTAATGGAGACAAATGTGCTCTTCTATAGGAGTGAATGGATTGCTGGTTATATCGCAGGGATTGAGCTGTGTAAATAAGTAATGATGCCGATTGCTGCTAGAGGGAGCCACATATGTCATAATATATATGTGTTGCACAATATATATGCATGCTACATATATTATATATTGCTGATACATGTCCTATATATAGTGTGATGAACTGCGTTCATATAATATAGTTATGCCACGATATATGTTGTGTATAACGCATTATACGAGTATAAATGCAAGGGGAACATGTACTGTATATATAGATTCCTCCTTGGCGCATGGGTGGTGCACCCCCCCCCCCCCCAAACTGTCGGGATAATTGGTGGGCACCCCCTCCCCCCGTGGCGCCACACACACTGGACCAAATACTAATTTTGAAAGTGTGTATAATAACCGTTAGCTCACGGTGTTGACGAGGCGAGGAGGAGAGAACGCTCGCTCCGCAGTGAATATCATGGAGGTTAATGTGGTTAGAGATAAACAATAGCGGGCTGCCGTTATTTATATCCACATAATGAATTAGATATTACCTATATGCTCTATATATTATATATAGATGCTTTATAGCCCATGCATAGCTCCTGCCAAAGTTGCTTCCAGCACTGGGTCGATCCCAGTTTGTTGGAGCCAAGGTCAGAATATAAGTGACCTGGCACTGCTCATCGAGGGCATACCTATTCTCCAGCACAGGGTGGCCACTAACCATGGATGGGCAATATGCCTCTATTCTTACTATTCATGCTAGGATGCTGCTACCTATCAATATTTCTTATCGACAAGGGTCAGCACAGTCAATCCCACTACCACGTGGTAGTGGGCCTCAAATTGGAGTACTCCACTATTATATATGCACTATATAATTTATTATGTGGATATAAATAAGGGCAGCCCCTTAATGTTTCTCTCTACCCACCTTAACTTCCATATTATTTACGGCGGAGC
Organism: Branchipolynoe longqiensis; assembly: GCA_030323885.1. NCBI lineage: Eukaryota > Metazoa > Annelida > Polychaeta > Phyllodocida > Polynoidae > Branchipolynoe > Branchipolynoe longqiensis. The sequence continues at coordinate 52,903,459 of CM059196.1, read as the reverse complement.
AGGCATTCTCTCCTCGCTGCCTCATATATGCCATGAGCTAACTGTCACTCTGCTCACTTTCAAAACTATATGTTATATATACGTATATGTTTATATTCATATATGCACAGTGGTGGCAGGAGCTTTGCTGACCACGGGTACCCATGTATGTCAGCAGGTGGCAGCAAGCTAGGCAGAGGAGGGTCCCTGGGTGACTGGCTAGAGGTCAGCCCCGACGATGAGAGGCTCTCTCTGACGTGGCTGGTCAAGGAGCAGGTCACTGGATTATTATGTGATGCCGCAGCAGCTGAAGGAATGAATTAAACCTTGAAACAGTTTGTTCTCTCCTCGTCTTCTTGTAAAATTGTCCGATTTAATACATGTGAACCGAGGTGAAGTTACTATAATAAATTGCAAACTGTCTATATAATGATAAGAGTTAAAATATAAAAACCCAAAGGCATATGAGGGATGGATCTAAACCAGTTTCAAAGTTATTCGATAAAGAAAGCCTATCCAAACAATAAACATTCCATGGCCTATGTCCTTCTTATCAAATGAGAAGGTTCATCAGGGTTCAATGACCCAATTCCTTACAGCCTGATCATAAAGATTCCCAATCTTGATTTTAGGTCCGATGAAACTCTCACAGAATAGGTAGTTTCAAGTAGCATGGATAAATGGAAATAAATAAAATATTGTTGGTGATTTAAGTACCCCTTTTATTCTCATGCATATGAATACAAGTATTCAGATAGTGTTGTTTCATTTTGAGAGCTACGGCAGGTCAACCAGCCATGCACTATATGATCCTTGTCATGGCATGAGACTTGTGCTCATTTCGTAACCATGCCTAATATTCTGTCTAGACCAATACTCCAGTCGATAATTATCTAATTCAATAATGCATGTCGCTAAATGTTGGAATACTTAGATTCAATAATGGACGCACCTTACCCACCCGTACATGTGCAGGTGGCATTTCAACTGGGATGGTGAGTTCAACTGAATACCCATATCTATGACATGTTCATGAGTTAGCGGTGAGCATCGTTGAGATAATAGAATCATAGGATACCTATAGTCCAGTGGCAGAACCCCATATTTCCCCAAAAGCTTGCAATGTCTCCCTAGAAGCAGTTGTTCTGCACTTTTGATTGGTCCATGCCATCTAGAAACGGAATCCAGTGTGTGTGAATTTCACACTGGCTTGGCTTTTTCCTAATCCAAGATGGCGGACGAAATGGCCACAAAAATGTTAGAAATGCCATAACGTCCGAACGAGTAGATATAGGAAGGTGATTTTGGGGTCTAGATATAGGTTTTTGTGGCCAAGGATTTTGTTTCTGGCATAGCTGTGATGTTTCAATGTAGTGCTAGGCATGACAAGCCAAAATACCCCTAGCCTCTGAGGCTATATGGCTGATTGTAAAATATTCTGATTTACGGCATTGGTGAGGGAATGCAAATGTTCTATTACTGATCGGGTATACGTGGCCAGGTGCATATATGTGTATATGTAGGTGCTGCTGGTGCCTGAGTGAGATGTAAATAGACATAGTGGTGCTGGCAGGGCTGTGTGTAAGGGGCACTCAGAGCCTACCCCGTCCCCCTCTGCTAGTTAGGATCACCACACTCAGGCTCAAGCAGGTGGTGGCCAGGGGAGCCACACAGCTTGGTGGTGGTGGGCAGATCACTGGTAACCATGGGGACCAGGAATGCTGGATCCCTCTTGGTAGAGCTAAGAATGCTTGTTTCTTATTGGTAGAATGGGGTGGGGTGATATTTTACACTGAATCCATGTACCATATAAATAATAAATGAGAGTGCTTGACTATCTCTCTTCTTTCACACTTTATACTCTTCCTTTCTCTTTGACTGTATTGATTTCACTATAGCCTGCCTACACAACCACCAATTCGAGCCGTAGACTTTCCATACAGGTGACCACAATGATTGGTAAATCTATTAGTTGGAAGAAGGATTCAACTTTACTTCATGGAGACCTAGTCTTTACATGGTGATATCTACCCTATGTATCTGTGTATGTATCGGTAATTGCATTGCATTACGTGGTTCCGGTTTGTACCATCTAAACAGTTTAGGCAATGGGAAATCAGGACAATTAACATGCATCCACATTTGAAGACTTCAGGTGCAAAACCACGGAAATGCAAATCCAAAAATGTCATGTAAATAAAAGATTTTTACCAGAAAATAATTGTAATTTTCACTAAGTCCACTTTTCATATACGTTCACTAAGTCCACTTATCACATCGTTCTGGGGCAATGAAAAAAGAGTAGGAATATCGAATGAATTTAATTTTTTTCAGCGTTTGATTGCAAAGTTTATCTCCATGTTTGGATGGCATTTACGTGGTTTTGCGTCTAAGCTCTTCACATGTAGATTTGCTACCTACCTATATATCTATGTATGTATGGATCGGTAATTGCATTGCAGGTAGATCTTTCATGTATTTAAACATCTAAGTAGTTTAGGCAATCGGTAATCAGGAGAATTAACATGCATCTACATTGAGCGTCTAACCAATGTTAGGAAATCCATAGAGAGGATGATTAGCATGTACATTCATTTCACATCTAAACGCTGTTCAGAGAATCCATTGAGGGTAATATGTTGACAATGTGACATGCTCTCTTTAGTGAGATAATAACCCCAAAAGACAAGCATGATAAAGTGTTATATATGCCTACATTAATGCTGGTAGAATAAATCTGTCCAAGGGTGACTGGCAGTCCACAACTAATGAATGTTGACGTTGAGATATCAGCAACTCTCCACCTGACAGGTGCACAATACATCACTAGACAGAAGTCTCTTCACATCAACGACGACAATACAGCGTTTGATAAGAAGAGAACACATGCTTCAATCCATGTAAATACAATCAAAGACCAGCATTCGAGCGGCAGGTTATCTTGATTGTGGTGGATGGAACCATAGCAACCACATTACTTCAGCAAAACAACTTGGATTTAGTTGTCATATTTATCGATGATTACGGCTTTCATCAGTGCGCACCGATACCCAACTATTACTCTTGGAATATGTCTATTCCGAGTTCCACTGGTTCCTCAGCTGTGATCCAGTATTCTGGATCCCAGCTACAGTTACAAGGTGGAAGGTGGGCGAGTAGGTTTTGTTTGTTTGTTGTTGTTGTATGCCCTAGCAACAACACAGGTTATACCAGGATGAGTGCCGGATTGTGACAGTACATCACTGTACGACTCTTTGCACAGGAAGCCTGGCTTCCAGTTCCATAACCCAATATCCCACAGTCACCTTAATCTGGTTATGTGCTAACCAGTCCTTGTCCTATCATATTAGTACTGAGCACCAGACTATTGCCATGTTCACACACACACAACTTTAGGCCAAACTAGATAAGGCGAACTAAATGAGGCGAACTAGCATCGTGTCCAAACATGGAGCGGTTTAAGGCGGAAATTGATATCTGCGCTTGAGCAAGTCCATACTAACCAGTGCCAGTTTTGGTTAGTCGACGTCGCCATGAGAGAGTGTGGGTTCGACCTAGATATGTATGGACTGAATCGTATTGGTTTGGAACGGTCAAAACTTCTGCTGGGCAGTGAAAACCTTAAAATAAGTCATGAACAAAATATCTGTGCAACTCTAGCAGGTTCTTAGACCAAATTTACCGGAAAGTCAACAAACTCAGGTCTCGACTGTGATGTCCTTAATCCGCCTCATCTAAACAGCTACCGTCCACACATGCAATATGGACCGACTTAAGTTAGATCGCTTCATATAACCTACCTCGCGATGCAGTTTACTTGAAGCGAATTAGTTGAGGCGAATCAGCCCTAATCCGCCTTAGGGTCGCGTCCAAATGGCGAATGTGAGCCGAACTAGACAAGGTGAATTAGTTGAGGCGACTTAACTCCCGTGTGTGAACATGGCTTACGTAGTGACAAGTATCAATTTTATACTATAAGTCATTGGTTTGACTCGGCTGTGTTTGCAAACTCCCGACGTTCCGCAAGGCCAAGTCCGGTAGTGGGAGTATGTGAATATCATACTTCATGTTTAGGAAGTTGCGTGTTATCTCACGTAATATATTTGTCGGGAAAGTTTCACTGGAATCTAAATTTTAATCGCAATGTAAGGTAATACTACTAATCTCCAACGCAACCTCATTAATAGGTGTAGAACAGTTTAGTAACTTTTAAGATAAAGATAAAGAGTAGTCATGTACGTGTGGTGACTGGGAGGTTACCTTTGAGCTCAAGAAATATGTTGACCACAACATATTGAGGATGACTTGAAAGTGACGATATTCAAACTGACTCGAATGAAGGTAACTACGTTACCTTACGTGCAGTTGTATTTCTATTTAAAATTGCTGGGTGGTTACGCTATGGTCACGGTATCGTGATTTACATTATATATGTTACCACCTAAGATACACAATCCTATCAATTGTAGTTATCAGGAACCAGCTTATTATAGATCGAAAATGAGCTTAAAATATAGGGTCTATACTAATGGGTAAGGATGTGAGGGGAGACCTTCATTCACTTTCCACCATGTCTGCAGAAGGTGTGATCTGGCATGAGGTATCACAGCTTCAGTCCTTACGCCAGTGTCGCAGTTTCCGCCTTCCACCAGTTTCCGCGGTACGCCTACACTCAAATGCATTGTCAATGGCCATGAGCAATCTCCATACAGAAAAAGTGAAATATCTCTAAAACCACACCACCTAGAAACAAATCGCTTGGTACACATATAGAAAACATCTTTACCAAAAAGATTATATTAAATTTATAAGGGTAGGGTTCTTGAGTTCTATTAATTTTGAATAAATCTAATGTTTTGCACTGCGCGTACCGTCAAACTCAAGGCATTGTCAATGGTCGTGAGTAATCTTCATACAGAAAATACAGAAAAAGTGAAATATCTCTAAAACCACACCACGTAGAAACAAATCGCTTGGTACACATATAGAAAACATCTTTACCGAATACATTATATTAAATTGATAAGGTTAGTGATGATGCTGTTCGATTTTGACACATGCGCAGAAGCGATGCATACCACGGAAACTGGCGGATGGCGGAAACTGTGACACCGGGACCAGCAGAACTTGGAATAACCATATTATCCAATGTGCCGATATGCCGCAAATCGATATGAAATAACACAACTACTTACCGAACACAGACACTCCACTTCGGGACTTATTTATTGCAAAGATTCTGTCTTGTAATTTCATTCGCAAACTGAAGGCGATGGCAACGGAGACAAACAACACCTGCTCCTACCGCCCATCTGTACCTGAGCGGAAGGAAGTGAGACACGTGTTTGGCAGGGACTCCCCCCGCCACCCCCGCCCTGTTGTTCCATGCGTATTGATCATGTCCAGGTTGCAGCAGCGAATTGTTTCCCCAAACATTGAATCCTTCTGCCACCGCCCACCCATTTTCCCGGCTCATTCATATCCCGACGCGAACCGGCCAAACCTCACCCACCCCGACCAGCCCCCCCCCCCCCCCCCCGCCGCCTCCCCCCCACCCCCACCCCCACCCCCGCCCTCGCCCTCGCCACCTCCCTCCCTTGGACTGATCTCGGCAGCCATACCAGCCCCTCCCTCCAGCCTCCTCATGTCCCTCATCATCTCAATCCATCACGCTCACCCGCTTACCTCTCCCTCCGTCTACCACATATTCCCTCCAATCTCCTATTTGTCCCGAACCGGACGTGGTTAGCTAACTGGTAGAGCATAGCCTTCCCGTGCGGAAAGTTGGGAGTTTGAGTCAAAGCAATGACTTATGAGATTAAAACTTGGCAGGGACCACCGCGCCACCCCCGCCCACCCCCACTCCCTTGGCGCTATCTAGCCTGACGCTTGGCATTATTAGGATAGAACAACCCCCAATATCCGATGCGTACTTGTTCTGCTGGGGAGGGCAGTCGTTAAATAAACAAACAAATAATAGGATAGGGCAAGGACTGGTTCGCACAGTATCAGGATAATGTGAGTGGGTGGGGTATTGGGTCATGGTGCCGGTGGCCTTGTCTCCCAAGGGACAACACTATAAAGTTGCCATGAGGGCGTATGATCACAAGTCCTGACATGACCTTAGATTTGTTTGTTGTTTTACGTCCTAGCAACATCTAAGGTCGTAGCAGGAAGACATTACCTTAGATGTTGCTAGGGCGCAAAACAACAATAAACAAACTAAAACAAACCTACTCCTCCGCCATCTCATCCCAAACCTCCTCCCCACACCTCCGTTCCTCCCTCCACACAGCACCCGACCCCAGCAGCAGCACCACCACCACCACCACCACCACTGCCACCACTGCCGTCCCCAGCCACACCTGGCTAGCTCTCGCCGTGCACCTGCCCGCAGCTCCCGCTGCTGAGGGGAAAGGCAGGGGGGGGGGGGGGGGGGCTGACGCCGGACACGCGCTGATTCCCACGGCTGTGTCCCCACCCCCTAAAACCCTTCCCCTCTCCCTCGCCGCTCCACTCATCGTGCGTCATCATTGCGATTACCCCATATATCGCCCCCCCCCCCCCTCCCTGGCGCAACGCCCCGAATAAAAGGGCTAGTTAGGTACAGCCATTAGGAACATAACCAATACGAATATTGAATATATACTGATATATTTTCAGTGACACAGTGAGTGGTAGTCACACCGTGAAGCGGAGCTGAGGTTGGGGAGGCTGGAACAGTGGCCTACCATTATTTATAATAAGTCCGCTTGGTCATTCCGGAGGCCATGCAATACTAGATAATGTATTATGTTTATATAAAAATGCGTAGTGTTTACTTACTCCTTAATTATTTATTTACTAATTCCGCTGGTTGATTTATTTGTGCGGGTCTTCTTCACATTACCACTTGTGGGCCCCTCAATTCCCGACGAGGATTGGGGGAACTACTTTACAACGTCAGGCGTTTCCATGATTTTTAGCTTATAAGTTATATATAGGGCCATTTAAGAAAATATTTTGCTTTTCCAAATTGTCCTAATTTTGTTGAATTATATAAATATATATAATTCAAAATTACGAGAATTTAAATTGACTATATAATTATGTATATATATATATATTTTACCTCGGTAAACAGCCTCAGGCTAGCCTCAGGCTAGGGAGAGGTAAGCACGTCCGGTACCAGCAATTAGCATATACAACTCACGACTGGATAACGTGTCGTTGGGTTGCTCCGGCAAAATTAGTCTACATACAAGCAAATACGCAGTAAGTATAATAAAAACTGTGGTTAGCTTAATTATGATGCATTAGAGCATCAATATGGAAAGTTTAGACTTTCGTTGGTCCAATTTGGACGAGTTATTTGGTTATAAACAACCAAGGATAGAACACTCGAGTGGGTTTCTCGAAGGAACCAAACCGGTCATTAGCGGTTATGTCAACACCCGGGTCACCGTGTGACTATGGGTAGAGATGTGGGTTTCGCCCTATCTCATGTGGAAATTCTCTCGTACTCTAATAGAGAGTAATGTTGGAGATGCTCCTGGGTTTCTTTTATAGACTCCCCTAGACAAAACTTTTTCAGGCGTTTCTCCGAGTTTCGTAGCATTTTCTCCAACTTGTTGACGTAGTAGTCACAGGTGGGAGAAGTGTGCGGAACAGAGGGATGGGCGGGCCGATACACTGGTCCCGACCCCGCGTAAGGTTTGGGCTTGACCCACAACCCACGCACAAATTTAGCTTATTACGCCTGTGTTATAACGGTATAAACACGTTCTTTAACACCAATAGATGTCCAAATGAGTTTGAAACAACCATATTGTGACATATATATATACCGGGACTGATCAAAAATGTTTGTTTCAGTTCCCGATGGCCACGAAGCGGAGTAAGCGCGGTGCAGCAGCAGCCGAGGGGCGTGTTCCGAGTGGAGTGGACGAGGAGTACGACTCCTCACCCGTGTTGTCGGCAGGGCCGTCGACACAGCCCCGGGCGCATATCCTCTCCGACCCGGACGAGGACGCAGTGCCTGATGTGCCTGCGCCTCCAGATTGGGAGGCTCGCTTTGCACGATTGGAAAGCCACATCTTGACTGCCAAATCGCCTGTGTCTCGGAAGCGGCGTAGGCCGAGTGTCCAAGAGGATTCATTTGAGGATTTCTTGGACACAGACTCGGCGGTGGAGCTTAAGGCTCCTCCTCCTCCTTCTCCTAAACGGAGGAAGAAGAAGAAACAGGTGATTTCTTCGGGTGATGAATTCACCAAGGAGCGGGCAGAGTCTGGTTTGCGCAAAAAGCGGAAGACTAAGTCCAAAAAGAAGAAGAGGAAGAGGAAATATTCTAGAAAAAATATTCTTCTTCTGATTCGTCCACTGGTCTACTCTACGGAATCAGACTCAGACACCGTATATGAAGGGACCTATGCGGACATTGGCACTAAAGTGGCTAAGAAGGTGGAGAAGCCAAAGGCTAAGCGGGTTAAAACCACTACGCTTATGCGCGAGACCGTGAATGGTCATTTTCGCACGTTCAAACCGGCGGAGGTTATCTCCAAGTTAGGAGATGAGTTAACAGGCATAAAGGGTGTTCCCAACTCCATCATTAAAGAAATGGATCGGGATGTCAATATGACGGATGACCGTAAGAAGTTTGAGGATGTGTTGCACACAGTGCATAAGGCAGTGTTGGCTACCCTAACAGCTATTGTTCCTGTGGCTAATAGGATGCAGAGTGAAAATAAGTTCTCGTCTTTGGCTAAGACAATGGACAAAGGCATTGCAGTACTAGCGGCGGCAGGTAATTACCTGTCGTTTCGAAGATATGAAAATGTCTTCAAGTCAGTTTGCACAGATGCTGGCAAAGAAGTGGCTCGCTCTAAGAAGGTTACCGATAATGAGGGGAAGGAGTTTACGCTCTATCTTGCTCCAGAGCCGATTAAAGGGAAACCTTTAGATAATACCAAGATGTTTGGCGGTCAACTACAATACCTCTATAAAGAGGTAGAGACTGCAGCCAAGAGTGGCAAAAACATGGATGGCAAGAAGAAACAGGAAGTTCCTCGTTTCAAAAAGTCACGAGGGGATTTTCGTCCACGACGGTTCACCAGAGGAACCAGACCGAGTTCAAACTTCGGTCAAGGGTTTCGGGGCCGGGGCGCTCGCCCAGGCTGGACCGACAACACCGCACGGCCAATAGGTCGAGGGTTCAACTCGTCGAGACCTTTCCCCAGGGGCGGGTCCAAGTAGAGGTCCAAACACAAACTTTACAAGTCCCTGCAGCCTCTAAAAACACACAAACTGTAAGCAACTTTGTGGCTGGTAATATTAGTAATCATATTTCTGAGTGGCACAAAATTACTAGTGACCAAGAAATTATAGAAATAGTTAGGGGTGTTCAAATTCCTTTTACACAAATTCCTGTACAAAGTATAATACCTTTTCCATATAACATTCAACCAGTTGAACGAGACGCACTAACTAAACAGGTACATAAATTCTTTGAGAAAGGAATTATACAAAAAGTGACACACTGTTCAGGACAGTTTATTTCAAACATTTTCTCGAGACCGAAGCCTAATGGTGATGTTCGAATGATCCTGGATTTAACAATCCTTAATAAAAGGGTGGAATATCGACATTTTAAAATGTTCTCTCTAGATACGGCACGAGATCTGATTACACCAGATGCGTGGATGGCTAGTGTTGATTTACAGGATGCATATTATACGCTTCCCATAATGGAACAATACCGAAAATTTCTTCGATTTATTTGGGATAACCAACTCTATGAGTTTACCTGTATGCCGAATGGCTTAGCTTGTGCGCCACGTTTATTTACTAAATTGCTTAAACCTGTTTTCTCGGTAATGGCGAGGAAGGGTCATATAATGTTTCCATACATAGATGATTCTTTTATTATAGCATCAACACAAATTGGTTGTGTGAATGCAGTTTTGGATTTATGTGCATTACTCACTAAATTGGGGTTTTATGTACATCAACAAAAGTCAGTGTTTAAACCAACAAAACAACTCAAATGTTTAGGGTTTATTCTGGATACACAGTCCCTTACAGTGTCGATAACAGAACAAAAACTAATTAAGTTTATGACTACAGCGACTCAGCTTATTAAGTTATCAAAGCCAAAAATTAGACAGGTTGCTGTTCTTATTGGCATAATGACCTCATATGCACCTGCTGTGTTATATGGGAAGGCCCATATTAAGTCGCTAGAAATAGATAAAAATTTAGCGTTAACACGAACTAAAGGCAATTTTGAGCGAAAGATGTTTATTTCGCAAGAAGGGTTACAGGATATTGGATGGTGGATGCAACATATAGCAAGTTCACCAAATCCAATCCGCATGGCGGAACCTAATACAGTAATTACTACTGATGCTTCGTTAGAAGGTTGGGGAGCTCATCGAGATGGGGTCACAACAGGAGGTAGATGGCTTGATGATGAAAAATCAGACTATATTAATGCACTAGAATTGCGTGCTATTTATCTGGGCTTACGTAGTTTAGTAAAGATAAATAAATCACAGGTTAGAATACTAACTGATAATACTACTGCCATGGCATATATTCGTAACATGGGTGGAACCAAATCAAAGTCTTGCAATCAGTTATCTAAACTGATTTGGAACTGGGCACAGGCTCAACAAGTCTGGCTGACTGTAGCGCATATTCCAGGGTCACAAAATACACTTGCAGATTATAAAAGTAGAAATTTCCATGACCATTTAGAGTGGTCTCTCTCTACACATTTGTTTAACTTCGTTTGTGAAAAATGGGGTACACCTGAAGTTGACTTATTTGCATCACGAAATAATAACAAGTTACCCTGTTATGTTTCTTGGCATCCTGAACCGGATGCTTGGAAAGTAGATGCGTTTGCTATTACCTGGGAAAATAATTATTTTTATATTTTCCCACCATTTAGCATTATCAGCCGAGTAGTGAGAAAAATCGGCTTGGAAGGGACACATGCGATACTGGTGGTTGGCCCGATTGGGACACGCAACCTTGGCTGCCAGCAGTTTCACAACTGGCAAAAGATCGTATACGATTCCCAAGAAAACTCGGGAATCTGACGCACCACGGACCGCTAGTGGTTCACGGCGACGTGTCAACGACGCCCCTATTGGCATTCCTTTTCTAAGGAAGCAGCTACAGCAATTTGGATTGGACAGAATTACTGAGGATAGGATAGTATCGGATGCCTGGAGGCCAGGAACTGTCAAAATGTATACAACCTATTTAAAGAAATGGGGTGTACATTGTTTGTTAATGAAAGTTAAACCAACAAATCCAAAGATTTCACAAGTAGCTCGGTTTCTTCGTTCTCTAGAGGATGAAGGACTTTCCTTTGGATCGATTAATGCGGCGAGGTGTGCGTTATCAATTATATTACCTAGAATTGATGGCGAAACAGTTGGAAAACATTATGTTATTTGTTATTTACTTCGTTCAATTTATCAAAGGAATCCTCCAAAACCAAAGTATAGTCGGTTTTGGGATGTTTCTATAGTATTTAAGTTGTTTCAGGCTTGGCCTCACAACTCGTGGTTAGATATAAAACAGTTAGGTTTTAAGGTCGCGGTCCTGTTATTGTTAGTAACCGGACACAGAGGACAGACGATTGTTGCTTTATCCTTAACTGGATTAGAAATAGACAAGCAACAAGCTACGTTTGATTTAGAAAAATTGCTTAAATCGAACACGTTAGGTGACCCTTTATCAACGGTTCACTTAGACTGTTTTCCGAATGATCGGAAATTATGTGTTGTGTCGGCCATACGGGCTTATATATACAAGACAAAGGATTTACGTGCATCACAACAACTATTAGTGAGCTTTATAAAGCCACATAAGGCGATTTCACGAGACACACTTGCCAGATGGACAATTACGGTGTTGAAATTGGCTGGAGTGGATACGAGTAAATACTCTTCCCACTCAACTAGAGGAGCCATGGTCTCCAAGGCACGGGTGCTTGGTATTTCTGTGAAAAGAATACTAGCGCATGCAGGCTGGAAGACGGCTAAGTCGTTTGCAAAACATTATAATAAACGACTAGAAAAGCCTACCGGCGTTGCCA